>CAKNWT010331083.1:0-21041 GCA_932066315.1 Andricus coriarius | reverse complement strand
GAAAATTGAATGAAATCTCGCGAACAATCTTTTTGATACACAATGTCACCTAAAATTAAATGTAAGTTGAATGAATTTTGAACAATTCTTCCACTCAAAAGTATTTTGTTCAATTTGACGTTTCCTTCTTGAGGTTATGTTGCACATGATGGTTTTCGTATCATAAACCTGTCACTTTTTATCCAATTTTGAGCAGTTTTCTTAAATATTCTTCAACTTTAGTATTGATACTTAATTTTTAGTGTTTTTAATAATAATTTACTGATTATTTTAAAAAGTTTATATCGAGGGGCACTTGTGACCCTGGAAATAGCTATATGATACAGCTCTGTCGCACTCACACACATCACATTACGTAAATGAGCACTACTATTGGTTGTTCCCTTTCTACATACCTCATTTGACGATTTTTGACGATAACGGTCAAATGACCAGGCAGAGGGTTAAAGAAGTGACCTATTTAAGCCAAAAAAATGGTTTAACATTAAAAGTAACTAATGAGAATTAATAATGTGACTCATGTTGTTTTGAATTAAAAGAATTCAATAGAATTCGATGAAATTCACAAGACTTCAAAACAATACAAATGAATTGAAAAAAATTCAAAAAATTCAATTGTTTTCAGTAAAATTGAAATGAATTTAGAGTTTTGAAAATGAATTTAAAATTCATGGTGAACAAAAAAAAATCAAGAGAATTGAAAACAATTCAAAAATATGTAAAAATGCATTGAATTCAGACGTTTGAAATAGATTTAGAAAAATTCAACGGAATCGAGTTAATTGAGTGAGTTTAGGAGAACTTTAGTGAATTAAAAAAAATTCAACAAAAATTCCAAAGAATTCAGGACAAATTAATAAGAATTCAGGGTGAATTCCAAATTAATTCAAATTAATTGCAAACAATGATTGAAAATCTCTTACAATCTTTGAAACCCTACGAAATCCCTCACTCCTGGTGAACTTTGAGAGCTTTTAAAATCCCTTAAAATCATTGAATCACTCAGAAATTTGATAAAATCCCGTGGAATCTATTAATATATCTCAAAACCTTATAGATCCTGTTAAATCGTTTTATATCTTCTGAAAGTGTAGGAAATTCTTTAGAAATATATGCAACATTTTTTTTACGTTTAAATAATTAAAATCCTTGGAAATGCCTTGAAAATTCTTGAAAACCCTTAAACCTTTTAAAGCTCTTGGAATCTTTTAAAATATACCCTAAAATATTGCAAATCCTTGGAACTTCCTTCAAATTATCGAAATTAATTAAAGTTCCTCGGAAACTTTCAAAATTATCCTAAAATGTTTCCAATCCCTTGAAATCCCATAAAATTACTGGCATCAATGGAGGATTCCTTAAAATCTTTTAAACACTTTAAAATGTTTTGAAATTCCTTGAAATTTTTTTCAACTCTTGAAAATTCCTGGTAATTTTTTTTTTTTTTAATAACCTAAAATATTTCTAATCCTTTGAAATCTTTTAAAATCCCTTGAAATATTTTTAAACTCTTAAAAATTCTTGACATTTTTTAAAATACCCTACAATTTTACAATTTGTTTGAAATCACTTCAAATAACTGAATTCTATTATAAATACATATTTTAAATGCTTTAATTTTTTGAAATCCCTTGACATTTTTTAAAGCTCTTGAAAATTCTTTGGAATTTTTTAAATACCTTACAATCTTACAATCTCTTTGGAACCAATTCAAATAATTGAAATCTATTGTAAATACCCTAAAATATTTCAAATACTTAAAAATCCTTGGAAATCCCTAGACATTTTTTAAAGCTCTTAAAAATTCCTTGAAATTTTTTAAAATACCATACAAAATTTAAAATCCTTTGAATTTTTTTGATATCCCTTGATACTTTTTAAAACACTTGTAAAGTTGTTGACTTTTTTTACTGTTCTTGAAAATTCATTGGAATTTTTTAAAATACCCTGAAATCTTTTACATTTTTTGAAATCCCTTGAAACTTTTTGAAATTCTTGAAAAATTCTTTTAATTTTTTCAAGTACCCTAAAATCTTTAAAATTCTTCGAAATCCCTTCAAATTATTGAAATCAACTGAAGGTGTCTTTCAAATTCTTTAAAATCTTTGGAAATACCTTGAAATGTTTGAAAATCTTTGTAACCCTACAAAATCCCTAAACTCTTTTTCATAAGTTCTTTGAAAATGCATTAAAATACCTTGAGAGCTTTCAAGATCCTTGAAAATCATTGCAATCTTTGGAAATCTTATGAAATCCCTTAGAATTTGTTAAAATATCCTAAAATCTTTTTGGTCGTATAAAATCGTTCCATATCTATCGAAATTCTAGAAAATCAATTAAAACCCCGTGAAAATTTGTGTAAGTCCCTTGATATATATTCGAATCCTTGAAAGTCCCTTGAAATCGTTTGAAATCCCTTGAAACTTTTTTAAACTCTTGAAAATTCCTTTTAATTTAACGAAATACACTAAAATCTTTAAAATTCTTTGAAATCCCTTCTAATGATTGAAATCTGTTGAAAATTTCTTGGAATCTTTAAAAATGCCCTAAATTATTTTAAAAGAAATCAAGAAAATTGAGAATTATTGTAATTAAAAGTGACTGTGTGACAAGCCAGATTATTCTTGAAAGTTACTTAAAGTGCTTCTTACAGAAATTCCCTGACTTTTGTAATTTTCTTTCGTTCAAATCGCTGACTTTTCCCTGGTTTCCAGGTTTTTCCTGACCTGCGTTCACCCTGAATTATTATTTACGAACTAAAAAATGTTGGAGACAATGAAAATGACTCAGATCAGAATGATTTAAAAAATGTGTGCTGAAGGTGTGGTCTTGGAAGAGGAGTGAGTGATTCTCACGTTGTAGCTCAGAGAATTTTCAAACAGTGGGTGCTTAATGTGCAATATGGCCGATCTCAGGAGACCAGTGACGTCACTGTGTCACGGCTCGCCGAGCAGCCGACGCGCCATTAACATCAGCTCGGTCTTATCTATGGGCTTTGCATGAATCTACTTGGCGTTTGTTCATTGTCTGCGAGTAAGACAACAAGGCACTCGTATCAACACGAGAAAACAATTATCCGAGCGCCGTGGCGTGCGAAGTGATTAGGCAAAAAGACCTTTTCCCAAAAAGCATTGCAAGATGCAAATTACACCGAGTCAAGTCTGAAGAAACCTCTCTCTACTTTTGAAACCAAAAACTAATTACGGAATCACCTCTTTCATTTATAAACAGGACCTTCCTTGTACTTTTTAGCATTAAATTGACAGTCAACTCCCGATATAAGACCGGTTTCGGACATGACTTGCCTTGGCCTTGACACTGAATCAGGGGAAACCACTTCGGTTTGATTTGGACGCATGGCGCAACCTGATGCAACTAATGCGTTGAGAGTGTGGCCCTCGAGCTGTTTGTCGCGCTTGGCTGAGCACTTCCTCTCTTTCAGCCCCGCGGCTTGAGTGTATTCCCGGGGACTATGTAAGAAAGAAGATTGCATCAGTCTGGTCGCAAAACTTTATTCTCAAAATTCCCCGACTTACACGACTATCCCGGACTAATTTTCAATTTTCACTTACCATCAATAATTACAGAACAAAATTCTAATCTTGCAACATTTTTAATGTATAATCTTTTATAAATTATATGAAACCATTTTTAATTTAAATTGATGTATTTTTCATTCATTCTTCTTTTTAATTTAAAAGAATTCGATTAATAAGATTTCGAAACAATTCAATTTAATTTGAAAAGAATTCAAATGAATTAGAATTTTTTTAATTCCAATGATTTCAGTAAAATTAGAGTGAATTTTGGGAAATTAAAGCAAATTCCAAAGAATTATAATGAAATGCCTAAGAATTCAAGACGAGTTTAAAAGTCTTAAGGATAAATTAAACAAAAACTAAAAGAAATCAAAAACATTCATTGAATTGAGTGAATTCAGATGAATTCAAAAAAATCCAGAGAACTCCAAAGAATTTGAAATAAATAAGAATTAATAAGAATTCAGTGCGAATTAAAAATGAATTGCCAAAACTATTTGAAAATCTCTTCAAATCTTTAAAACCCTACGAAATCCCTCACTTCTTGTGAATAAAGTTTTCGATATCCATTGAAATATTATAAAATCCCTTGAAATTCTATGAAATCTGATATTTCCCAAACTTATGGAAAATTTATTCAAATACCTTGCGAGTTTTTTAAATCCCTTAAAATCATTCCAATCCTCGAAAATATGATTAAATCCCTTGAAATGTTTTAAAATATCTTCAAACTTTCCATATCTTCCGATATTGAAATGATCTTCCGAATTTGAAATCTCTTCAAATTTTTGAAATTATGAATTGCTTGGAATGTTTTAAAGTATCCTAAAATCTTTCAAATTCTTTAAAATCTTTGGTAATACCTTGAATTATTTAAAATCCTAATAAATCTTACAATTCTTGTGAAGAAATTCTTTAAAATCTATTGAAATATTATAAAATCCCATGAAACTACGTGATATTTTATATTTCCTGAAATCCTGGAAAATTAATAAAATACCATGAGAGCTTTTAAAATGCCTTAAAATAAGTGAAATCCTCGGAAATTTGATAACATCCCTTAGAATCTTTCAAATCCTTTGAAACTTTTTAAAGCTCTTGAAAATTCCTTGGAATTTCGAAAAATACCCTAAAATCTTTAAAATACCTTAAAATACCTTCAAATTATTGAAATCTATTGAAAATTCCTTGGAATCATTTACAATACCCTAAAATATTTCAAAAGAATTGAAGACAATTCAGAAATAGTTATAGATCTGAATTCAATAATGGTTAAGCCATGAGTTAATTTATTGAAAGAAAAGTGACTCAAGTGATTTTTTCATTGAAAAAAGTGACTATAGTGACTTTACCTTTATAAAGTCAAAACAAGTGATTTGAGATGAGAAAAAATGACTAAAAGTGACAGTTGCAGCCCGGATTACTCTCGACAGTTACTAAAACTGTTTCTTACAGAAATTCCCTGATTTTTGCATTTTTTTTTTAATTCCTGATTTTTCCTAATTTCTTGGTTTTGCCAGACCTGTGGCCACTCTATTGAATTTTTAGGGCCTTGTGTCGAAAACTCTGATGGAAAAATATCGATGGCATCAGAATCTGGCACAATGGAGGCCAGAGCGAAATACTCAAGAAGACAATGCATTACCCTCTCTCTATGGTTCTAAAATTAGTCGTCTCTCTTGGATTGTATGGTTTTCTCACTTGCGGACCCAGTCGAGTGTAACTAGTTGCCAAAGCGTAGGTGTACACCAGGCGTGGTGTTCAGTGTGCCCTGCCGTATCCGATCAGCAGGCGGGACGACGTGGAGGTCAGAGGGTTTGTCTCCTCTCTGTCGCTCGGCCATGCCAGACTGAACAATTCTCAGGGCAAAGAGGACCAACTACACCAGGAGGAGGAGGAGGTGGAGGAGGAACAAGGCTGTCAGAGAGAGACAGAGAGCGAGGAAGAGGATCATCGAGGATTGGACAAACGAGACTCCTCCCGCGTTATCTGCGTCCAACCTGCACCCACGCATCAACTTCATGATGCAGTCATGTACATATATCATGCTAGAATCCACCATCACTGAAGATAACAATAAGAGTCAGCTCTGATCAACCAACTCCAGAGATGCATTCTGATACAGCGACTTTTTGTAGACACACTAAGTCCGAAGGGTAACATAGAAAAAACCAGGATTCTATTTTGTTTTAGGTCATTTCCTTACAGATTTATTTTGAACTTTAGCTATGTTCGCTGTCTTGATCAATATCAGAACTGAAAAACAATTGAATTCCTTTCAATCTTCGTATTGCTCAATATTAACCAATTATGGTTCAATTTTGTTTCAGGTCATTTTCTTACTAACTCATTTTGAATTTCATTTATGTTTGCTCTCTTCATCAATGTAAGAACTGAAAAACAATGGGAATTGCTTTCAATATTCGTATTGCTCAATATGAACCAATTATAGTTCGAGTTTGTTTCAGTACATTTTGACGCCGTTTCTTTGTTCAAAATGAAACTTTTTCTGTGAGGTTTGTAGAATACAATACTTTGGATATACCAAGCTCATTTTTTTGTCAACGAGATACATCTTGGGTATCAATATTATAATGTAAACACTGAGTATCTTATGTAAATATGAAAATAGAAAAACTGACAGTTGCTTAGATTATTTATTTTGATTATGCGACATGATTCGCTTTTTTTTTAAACCATTTTTTCATTAAATAACGGGGTTTTACGAAGATTAAGATGTATGCATGGATATGAAAAATACTGAAACAGGGGAAAATGGATTTAAAAAATCGCACTTTAAATATATCCCAATATTTTAGAATAGAAAAAAAATGTTTATAACAAAATTTCACATTCTTTTAAATCCTATATTTTATAACTTTCAATTTCAAAAGCTTTGGAGATATTACCAGAAAAAAACTCATATTTAGATACCCTGGTATTGCAGCCATCGTAAATAAAAGCAAGAAAATTCTTCTTTTAAAAATTGAATAACTTGATTCGCTATCTAACGAAACACAATATGTTCCGAGTTTCTCACTCGGACATCTATCTGCGCTGCAAGACCCGTAACTCGATTTTCCTATCATCCCAACAGAAATCGAATTTTCATATCCGGTGGGGAAGCAAAATCCGATTTAAAAACAGAAAAAGAGCTGCGACGTACCGAGGACGAAACTTTTACTGTTATTCTTGAAACAACTAATTGTGTTTTATTGCGAGCGAGCGATATCAACATGTCCCGCAAAACGGAAGTGCGCGAATTATTATCAGCACCAGTCGAGTGTTAATGCAAATTGTTTCTGATAACACAAATCACTGGTGGTGATGTTTATAATTAAAAACTTTACTTACTGCTTATTTAGATAGTAGAAAAAATATTCAAATAACTCCACACTTTAGAAGCCGCAAAAAATAAAATTAAAGAAAGCGTAAATATTTCCGGCACTTCGGCAAGAAGATAAAAAAACAGTAGCAAATTAAATATATTCACAAAAATGTTTACAAACATTATTAACGATATTGTACGCACATTTTGACGAAATAAATTTCGTGATTTTTCTGCATACTAGCTTGACTTATATTATTCAGTAGAAACGACCTGCATGGGACAGCCAGATAACGAAAGTATCTAAAAAATCAAGAAAGGTTGAGAATAATGGCAGAAAAAAAATTTGCATCTTTTTCTACTTACAAACTTCACTTCTAACTTTCAGTAGTAACTACCGATATTCGACAGACAGCTAATGAAACAGTCTGACTGGACAAGATTTAGATTTGTAGAAAATAATGCAAGGCTTTTCCATTTATCATATTGACTGTTGCAATTAAGTAGTAACAACCGGTATTTGACAGACAAACTATATAATAAACAAGAAAGATTTAGGATTGCAGAAAACCGTTTGCGGCTTTTTCTACTCAGCTTCACTTATGCGATTAAGTAGTAACCGCCGATATTGGACAGACAGTTAACGAAACGGTCTGACTAAACAAGAAAGGTGTAAAATTGCAGTAAAACACTTGAGCGTTTTTCTATACCTATCTACTTGTCCAAAAGACAAGGTTCTATCACGGAAGTTGCATATTGAAAGGCTCTAACTTGGGACCTGCAAATTTAAAGGTTCTATAAAGTTGAGGGCGCTGATGTTCCAATACAATTTACATACGATTCTGAAGATTCGGGAGTTTGACAACCGGAATAGAACCTTTCAATTTGCACTCTCTGAGATAGAACCTTGTCATTTGGAGATGTTCAATTAATGAAATGCTTGACAGAGTCCTTTGTGATTCCTGCCCTTGATTAAGGTCTGAAGGTACAAGTACACCATGAAGAAGTTAAACTCTCGCGTTATTCTGACGCCAAGTTGTACCGTTATACAAAGCCCTTGGGCGATCGGCTGCAATCCGATTGTGTCTTTTGTTTTTCCCACTCGTTACTCAGCCTGTTCCTCGGCAACTTCGAACCTGTTCTCCAAGCGCTTCTGTCGTCTACCATCGTACATCGCATGTACAAGTACGCATGCATGTAGCCTTGTACAGCATAGGTTGAAACTCGTACTATCCTATCCTGTTTCTCTACCCCAAGATTCTCCATCAAAATTAAGGGATCGATTTCTCTAGAGTCTAGAGAGTTTCTCACATGACATTATCCACTCACATTCTGTATAATATTACACTTATTATCAATTACCTCACCCATTAGCATCAATAGAATATTAGTACCAATATCATTTCCATGGGAAGGTGGAACCCCAGTAAAAGATTACAGAATATTATATCTGTTGGAAACAGCTTTTGAATTCTGAAAACAAAATGAATCTGTGCAGAAAAACTAGTGTTGCAGGAATAGCATCGGATCTGATGTTTTCACGGAAATTACATTACTTTTGATTCTTATGGGCGTGGAATGGCTGATATACTTTTTTTGAAAAATAATCTCGGAAGCATCCTGTTAATGACACGTTCGACTGTTCAAGTTCGTGTTCGAAGTAGATGCTACGTGCAAAGAACTTTAATCGAGCGCCTTGCGTTCGCGTTAATTACCGATTCGAATTACCATGATCCGACCAGAGGAACGAATCGTTGATGAGACGTAGGTACAGAATATACCCGATCCACCTGAGCGAAGTCTGTAGGTACAGGGTGCTCGGGTATTGCCCTTCGCGATTCCTCTGGAGAAACCAAAGAAACGCGAGGCTGGATTAAACGACCCAGGGAAAGTCATTACAGCTCAGACGAAACGTATACTGATTAACGAAACATATATCCCAAGCCATCTGCACAAATGCAATACCCAATTATACCATTTTTCACGCGAACTAATTTAAAACGATACTTATCCAATGTTTAGATCTTTCATTATTCTATTTATTTGTTGAAGAAAACATTATGAACTTCATAAAAACGAGATGCAGAACTAACTGATTTGAAATTGCGCAAAAACCTGAATATCAATTTTTATCATTTTTGTTTCGCCCTTTTTTCCCATAATCCAATTAAAACAAGGCGATGAGGCAACCGGTTACCTTTACTACCAAATAAATACCCCTAATGAAGTTCTGCGTGTCGAGAAGCGAGGCGTGGAACTTTATTCAAGACACACGTTTTGCAATTGCTAGAACGATGTTAAGAAAGAGCTTCTGATCAAAACATATCAAACTGAAATTTCACGACTAAAGTTCCTTTGCTTGTTGGTTGACCCTATCAGGTGAAAAAATGGCCGCCTTCGTGAAAAACAGCTGATCTTCAACTGAGGTTTATATACAACTCTTTCTTCCTTATTTATCACCCGATTTAAATTCTTCTTCTGGAAACATGTATTGAAATTGTGAAAGGACTCTGTCAGAGTTTTTTTTTATTAAAAAGAGTAACATGGACTACAAGGATGAACGGCGATGATGAGCAGCCTATATAAATATAGATCTACAAACTACTGTCGGACATTTTTAATTAGATCTTCGCCAATAGACGCTCTGACCAGTTGAATGGTACCGCGAATAAACACGCGAGAGAGCAGGTTGGAGAACTCGCAGGAAGTCACATAACAACCGAGCGACTACTAGCGGCCTATCCTTTTATTTCGTATTTAATTAGCGCCATTACCTGCCGGCTCCCCGTGTCAGCTACTCCAAATAAACGTTCAAGTTGCTGGTGAACGGCCTAGAACACGGTCGGTACGGTAGGGCACCTCGTAAATTCAGACTTGCCGATTTCCGGCTTCGCCTGAAAATGAATGACTCCTGGCCGTGGGACCGTTGCACGATCGACTTCAATACTACTGTCTATCGGAAACGCGTTCCGGCCTAAGATCGAGATAAAAGTTTGTAAAACGTACTCTACTGCTCCGTTCATAACGACCACCACCCGGAGACAAAAAAAGGATATGAATGGCCACCGCACCCATTCACGCTTTCATGTCGATGTTCTAATCTTGATTTAGTAGGGCTGCCATTTCTGCTTCGCTTAACCGATCTCTCAATCGACCTCATCTTCATTTCTCATTTGTATCTCTATCTCTACATTACAATTGCAAGCCAATTTACAAATATTTCCAATTCTATCAGGAATTGGTTTGTTTGACAAGGTGGGATTCTAGATGACTTATCACTGAAATTTAATTTGTTTTCGGTTTAATTTGCCCCTAATTGAATTTGCATTCAATTTAATAAAACTTAGTTCTGCTGCATTAGAATATACTAGGTTTTGCCGGAAACGATGCATGCAAGGAAGACTCTGAACAACAAGAGGTGGAAAGGGCACAGAAGCGGTCCAGCTGCGGATGCTGTGGCGATGAGGACGCTGGAGAAAAAGAGAAAATAGAAGCTCGAGGGAAAGAGAAGAAAAGAAAAAGGGAAAGAGGACGCGAGGGAGCCGAGCTCCTCGACTTATAAATAAATCTTGATCGCGTGGCTCTCATCCCCACCACCGACTCTGGCGTACTCTTCGAACGTGTTCTCCCTTCTCTTGCCATTCGAACTTTAAAGCCAGTTTCACATTCGCAGTTCTTGCTCTGTTTTAACTTTCAACCAGAATCACTACCCTTCCTCACTATATTCATCCGCTTTTAAAATTCTCCTACCCGAAAATCACGCTCCTGCTTGACAAAAATCTCTATCACAATTTGTAGAAAGGAAAAGGAGTTTTATAAACTCTAGCAGGATAGGAGTGTATTTAAAAAAAATCCATTGTTGTATATACTGTATACTGTATAGAGTTCAATTCTATTTGTATTTATTGCAGTCATGCTGCCGAGCGATATTTTACGAGACCGAGAATATTGGTATCGAATAAGCTACCAAATCGATACAATATCGAAACAATATAAGATTGTGCAAATGTTTAGGCGCTACTTTGCTGATTCTGATTTTGAAAATCGACAAGTTCAAATGACAAGCTTCTATCTCGGTGGCAAAATCAGCAAGCTTACAAATTGCCATAAGATATGACGCACCACCGCCTCTCCGTGTAAGAACCTTATCATCTGGACGCCTTGAAATAAGAAAAAAATGTACAAAGTTTTGCTTTAAAACCAAAAAAGATAATGCGGACAAAAGTAGCAAGGTTGATAAAGGCTCGAGGGTACGATTTGATCGGATTGCAGGGCAAAAGCGTTGAATCATTAAAGTCACGATTTTCTAGTTTGTTTGTTGTGCTATCGACCGCAGCTCAAATGGCCCTTTCAGAGACTTACGCTGATTGGCATCGCGGGTTACACGACTCTCAACACGGTTCTTCCAACAACGCGCGTCGCACGTCAAGTTTTATATCGTGCTCCTTTTTTCTCGATTATTTCCATTTTCTACAGGGCACATCAAAACGCACTTGAAGAGAAGAAGAACCCGATGTATGAGAGAATCTCTGCATCTCTCTTGCGCCTCGATGACCTTATACTTCGCGGTAAAACCTGTTCGGCTTCCTCCGTACTCGCTGCACCATCCGCGACGCCTCGCGGCGGAATCAATTATTTATTTCGTTATTTTATTTGCTTAACGTCGTGGCGCTAATCAACGCGCAAACTCGAAAGCGCCTTGACGTCCGCTCGAATCAAAAGCGCGACACCGACTCGATGCTGATGCAACTCTAAGACATTTCTATATTTTTATAGGAAATTAAAAAACAAAAGGAAAATATATTTTTCAGTTCTATGTTTTAATCCATTATTAACAAATGCTAATTGGATATTTGAAACCATTTGGGTATGTTGGAAAAACTGGTTGAAATGTATGGAAGTGAGCAATAAATTCCGAGCAAAGTATAAAAGCGATTGATAAAATCGAAAGAGGAAATAAAATTAGTTCAGACGTAGTTCTCCGAAGTGTGGAGATTTAACAGTTTCGTGTTTTGCTGGAGTACATACGCATTCGACAGCGGTATGAAACAAGTCATGATTTATGCGAACGGAAACCTAGTAACGCTATAATACATTTTAACTAATGTACGTTTTCCCTGAGGCCACCAGATACTTATCGTGAGTCTCTGGATTGCAGCATAGGTACGCTTTTATTTAGCGCGGATCGAACCCGCTCGTACTTTCAACGAATTAAAAATCCCCCACTTGAAGTCCCGGTTAAAGAGCAAACGACATCCGCTTGTCTTTCGTGCCGGTCTCTTCCGGTCACTAGAAAGACCGTTCTCCACGAACAGATTCATTCAAAACGGTCGCCATCCGAGACATAAATTTCAAAAACAATATGAAGTGGTCGTTTATCACACAATCGAGACTCGCAGTCCAGAGCCATATCCGTAGGGCGGTTTTTTAAGTATTGCATTTTATCAATTGAATCATTTCTCTTACCAAGGTGAATTTCAAGAGTGGAGAGTCGAAATAGGAACTTACCTGAAACAAAAAAAGAAATAGCAAATTAAAAACGGTATAATTAATATGTATTTTCCATCATTGGAACCCAAAATTGGATGGCTACATACTCAGCTACTGTGCTCAAATATAAAATCCGAACATGCACCTACATAAGCCTCACTGTTTCCACAACTATATTTTTCTTTGTGACCCAAAAACCTGGACCATTGATTCAGAAAATTATATGTATTCTCTAGAAATCTGATTCTAAGCAGTGACTGCTGGAAAAATCATGTTTCAAT
This sequence comes from Andricus coriarius, assembly GCA_932066315.1. Classification (NCBI taxonomy): domain Eukaryota; kingdom Metazoa; phylum Arthropoda; class Insecta; order Hymenoptera; family Cynipidae; genus Andricus; species Andricus coriarius. The sequence goes on along the minus strand of CAKNWT010331083.1, from coordinate 8,403 downwards.
ACTTGGAGTCTTCTTGCATTATTTTAACTCCGAAAGACGTATCTAGAATAAAGATTCTTTAACAATGAAAGCAACATTATAAAGAAACTATCAATTCTTAAAAGCCGGCTCCTCTCTGATATAAATTAGCGCCAGCCCCGGAGGCTTAATTAATTATTTGTTCAAACGCACGACCGCAGCCGAACAATAGTGATCAGCGAGGAGAAAGCGAGCGAAGAAAAATTGCATCGGATTCCCTTTGGCTCGCATCTAATTAATGTTTATTTATAAGAGCGAAGGCGGCGGTCTGCAAAGGTTGTGCAACGCGATACTAGAGAAGTGAACTGCAAAGGAAACGCATTTCCCCAGGATACGCTCTTAAGAAAAATAAGAGACTGCGAGAGGCTGCCGCCACTGTTGCTGGACCAGTGGTTGCAAGATCCCAAGAAACGATCTGGAGTGTCGGGATACCTGGCACCTGATTGCACGAGTAGCAATTGCTGAGCGTGTTGTGGATACTCAAGAGGAGAATAAGAAGAAGGCGCGCCTGACATTAAGGAAAGGAAAAGAGATGAAGAGAAAATAGATGAAGGGAAAAGAGAAAATGAATCTAGGAAGAAAATATCAGATGATGTGCTCCTCGTTCTCTGTCGACTGGTTTCCACAACCACACCTACGCATTAGAAATACTGCACCTGACCAGCCTCCATGACCTTGGCAATTAGAAGCAGCAAATCTTCTTGGGCGACGTTGAAAATAACTCGAAACTCGGAAAATAACAGATGATTATCATCTGTAGTCTCTATAATTTTCGTCTCTCCTTCTTCAAATCGTTACAAATGATTTATAGATTGATATGAAAGCCCTTAGGTCAACAACCAACGACCTATCTGATATCTATATTGCCTGCAATTTTAGATGACTTCCTTCAAGCATGACTTATTTTCAGAGGTTAATCATTTCTGCAAAAACTATAGTGTTATATTCAAAACAAGTTCTTTTACAAAATTCATATCAAGAGTGTATTTGAAAATTAATATGCTTTTTTAGTGCTTTCCTTATGAATAATGAAGATAAAGAAGTGGGCTTAATCAGTTACTGCTTCCTGTTATCATCCATTATTATCAGCAAAGATGGGCTCTATAATACCTAACATTCATTAATAGAACCTAATTGACAATAAACTTCACGTAGTAGGGAATAATAAAAGAACCATTATTCAGAAAATACTTCAGATAATAATAGTGAATTTACTTGTTCCATTATACTTTCATGACTGTAGAGCCGGTGATTGTAGATACTCGATTTCGATGAGATGATGAACCACACTTCATTTGTACGACCTAACAAAACTAGCAACTTCTAACAAGAGCAGAATTATTATCTTCGAGAGAAAAAATCTAAAAATTGCCAAGCGAGTTTTTTATAATTATTTGTAACTATAGTTTGAATTCCCATCTGGGATAAACCACAACTATCGAGGAAGGATATGATAAAAGAACAGGGAAAGACTGACCAATGCAATGTGTTTTGCAAATCTTATCAAAAAAGCCTTGTAATGAATGATAAACGTCAGACCACAACGGAAGTGGTCCTTAACGCATTAGTCATAGATGCGAATAATCGCACATTCTTTCAACAAATCAGCTCTTTTTTATGAAGTTATAAAAAAATATTTACCACATCTGCTCCGAATAAAAAATTCTTTCAGAACATTCCCATCTATTTATATAATACACTAATTGCTCAAAGACAAAAAAGGCCAATATTTTCAGCCAGGAAATTAATAAATGATTAATAGCCTTTCCAGAATTTATTGGTTCTGGTTTCCTCCTTTTATTCATTTCATACGCGAGAAAAGCTTCTCTATATTGGGATAGCAATTTTTCTTCGGGTAAAAATAGCTGATTGCTGACCATTCAGGTTTCTGCTTGTTCTGTTTTCGCTTGTCACTTGAGCTTGTGATAGGTATTAATATATGTAAATCGAAAGAACGCTGATTATCGAGTCGAGCGATCGAATCGGGGAAGCATCGACGTGTTCTATAACTTCCAGGAGAAGAGAAAGCTTCCTGATTCTGGTTCTTCTTCTCGGCTCGCGTCGAGCGTCTTCGATCGAATATTAAAATATCACGCACGATTAATCGACTATCGGGCCGAGTGCTAAATGGGAGGTGAATCAACCGCTGACATGTGGCGAGCGAGCGACATCAGTCAAGAAAAGGAAGTGATGATGAAATTTAAGGACGCAAGAAGATACAGCTGATAAACGATACATGTGCTAAAAATAGCCTCGAAGCTTGTGAATACAAATTTAGCGTTGAAAAACTGCTATTACTTAATGCAATAAATCATTCCTAGTGTCATGAAGTTTTCAGAGTCTCTCATTAAAATAAAGACTGAAAAAAACCATCGTCCACGAGAGATAATTCAGAATAATTCAGGGGAATCAAATCGTTTAGAAAATTGCACACCCCAACCCTTTAATCTGAAGCAAGTAGTAGTTATCCATCTGTTTTCCAATCTGAAATACACTTTTTAAATCCCGAAGCCTCGAAATCATCGCAATGGAGTTTACTCAAGAAAGCCCCCTCTTTCTTATGTTAGAACCGCAGCATGTAATGAAAGCACGCGGTCGAGGGAGAAATTAAAACTCGCGCCACTGGAAATTAAATCGTAATTACTCCTGTACGGTTCGGTAGCCGGAAATGCGATCCTGATTGATCAGACATTGCTCGTAGTGGAATCCGAACAAATGCTCGCGCTTCGTTTATTGGCATTTGCTATCAATAGAATGTTAGAGATAAAGCGAGTTCATTGGGCAAGTAAAGCAAAAGAAATGTCCGACCACTGCTAATCACGTATTAGTCATTGAATAATGTGGAAATTATCAAGTCTAGTGGTCATGCATCATGCTTTCTGTGTAAATGTTTCGAGTCGAGTGTAAATACATGACTGGTAATTGGGCACGTCCAATGCTTGCCAATCAGAAGAAGGATTAATGTGCGGGTACGCGTGTAAGAAAAAGCTACTCGGTTGAAAATAAAAATACGCAAAGCAAGAAATACGAATGATTTTAAAAATTTTGTAAGTGCTCCAATCTTCTTGTTCCAGAAATATTGTCTCATGTACCTTTTTTCAAGTATCGCGTGTTAAACTATTTTTACTTCCATGTATGTATATGACTTGGTGAGTAATGTAGAACATATATCGTTTGTAGAAAAAAATATTTAAAGTAAAACAACTCAAGTATGAAATGATCAGAAAGAAAGGTAATATATAAAAAGAATTAGTTCGACATTCGGAATCAATTTTTCAACGGGTTAATCACACGCTTTTAGAAAGTATATCACAATTCAAGATTTCAAAAGATCTTATGAAATTTTATAGAATTTCAGAAGGTTTATCGGGATTTCCAAGTATTTCTAAAAATTTCACGGGATTCAAATCTTTTTAAAAAGTTCAAGAGATTTCAAAAGATTTAACAAGATTCCAAAATTTCAAGGGAGTTCAAAAGATTTCCAGAGACTTTGAAGGGTTTAAAAAGACTTGAAACATATTAAGGAATTCAAAAGGATTTCACCAGATGCCAGAAGATTTTGAGATTGTCGAGGGATTTCAAAAAGTTGTATAAAGGAATTTCATGGAATTTCTAAAGATTTTCCGGAGATATTAGATGAATTCAAAATATTATTATTATTATTTTTATTATTTTTATTAAATTATTATTATTATAAAATTTTTCAAGCCAACGGCCATACCACGCTGGAAGCACCAGTTCCCGTTAGATCACTGAAGTTAAGCAGTGTTGGGCGCGGTTAGTACTTGGATGAGTGACCGTCTGATACTACTGCGTTGCTGTTGGCGGTCGTGGGTGTGGTGAGCCCACACTTGTAGTTATTTACTACAATAAACTATCCACCTAAAAAACACTACCCAAATCGGGTAGTGTTACGCTTACCCCTAGAGGCTCGCCGAAAGGGAAATAGCTTAATGATATACATATACAAAAGATGTCATATTTTTAAGAGTGATTTTGAGAGATTTCAAATATTTTAAGGAATTTCAAAAAAATTAAAAAGATTTCGAGGGATTCAAAAAAAGTACAAAAATTTGAAAGGATATGAAAAGATGTTAAACATGTTAAGGAATTTAAAAATATATCCCAAGTAATTTCAAAAGATTTCACGTAATAATTCCAGGGGATTTTAAGGAATTTAGAAAAATTTCTAGGAATTTCAAAAATGAGTTAAAACAAAGTATTGAAACCCAAGTTTTTTCTAGTGAACCTTTTATATAAATAAAAATCAAATTGCTATTTGATGAGTAAGTGAAGCAAACGTGATAAATCCACGAGTTTTTTATCAATATTTATGAATATATTGCACCTTAAAATCCATTGATAAAAATGAAATTTCAATTGGGCTATTATAATCAGCCGTCAAATAAATGGTAAAAAGAACTTTTTAATTTAATTCTCTCTTGAAGTTATTAACTAAACGAAAGTGAATTTATTCACTTTCAATTAAGTAAAGGCATAGTTCACTGATTATTCACGCTCTAATTAACGAAGGATATACATTTACAATTTCTTGTTTAAGCACATGAAATAAGAAGATAATTTTATACATGATTACAATACTTTATATCCGAAAAAAAATGTTTAAGTTTTAAAATTACATATTATAAGAGAAAAATTGAAAAGTACTTTCAAGTTTTAAACGTGCACTGAGAAAATGATTAGTTGAATCATGAAAACAAATTTTCTTAGTTCGAAAAATAATGTTTTTCAAATGAAAAATCACTCGTGTTATAAGAAAAAAAACTTTCGACCTAAAAAATATTTGTTTAGACGTATTCAGTACTACATTTTTTTGATTCAAGTGTTTTTTTTCTCAGTGTGTAACAAATTTTATAAATTTACGCAATGAATCTGAAATCTGTAATCAGAAGTTAAAATTACTTTTTGCCAAGGTAGGTTTGATACTATAACAATATAGAATCAAATTCGGATGAGTTCGTATACACCTTATTTCAGTTGGTCTGTATATGGAATCAAGTCTATTTTTTGCAAGAAATTAAACAAGCATACTGTTCTGCAGCACCTAATAAACTATTAGCAAATTCTACACAATAGTAAATATTCCAGAGAATCCCATAAAATTGTATTACGTGCTGTAGAACGGCCTGCTTTTGTTTATTTCATCACCATAAGTCAAATCGTCAAAATCGATAAAAATAGACTTTATTCCACATAAGCAATAAGAGAACAAATCAGGATAAATCCATTTTTTGGAAAGACCGCGATACACACGGTTTTAGCAATTCTAGGACTAGAGGAATACGATTATTGACCCTTGGTTGAGAAAAAAAATCTACCCCATCAAAATCTCGCTTTAAAAATATTGTAACCATCAAAATGCAAGCTTATAGGTTCAATAATTCGATAATATTAGATAACCAGTTAGATGATTTCCTCTATATGATACTACTTGAATTTTTTTCCATCCCTGGTGTCTTTGATAGAGCATTTGACGAATTATTGATGAATCATCTCCAATCGATTTACCACATTTTGTTCTCTTACTTCTCCTGTATGAAACAACTGCAACCGGATTCTTTATACGGAATGACCCGAACTTGATTCCATATTATATGGAGCATTCTATCAGCAATTCCAGATCATCAGAAAATGCGAAAACAGGTGCATGGAATGAGGCGCAGATGCGGCATCTTCGCATGATGCGTGTATCTACAAGGAGAATGTTGGACGATTAAGGAGTTCGTGAAGAGAAGAGCGGAGAAGAGATGTGAAGTGAAGTGAAGAGAAGAGTAGATAGATATACGAGAGAAGAGTAGTGTGGCTAGTTTTTCCTCTATCGAGAAGGATGAATGAACCCCGCAATTTGTTGGGAGCGAGGACCGAGCTACGGGTTGCAACGCTCTTATCCCGGGCCCCATTATTTCTATAATCTCTGGTGGAACCAGAAGCCGTGCTCCAATAGAAACTCCGGCAGCAACGACTTACCATAATATACCAGGAGCAGATCCACATGAGCCACCGACTTTACCGCCACCTACCAATATACATCAGTTCGCACGATCCCCTCTGTTCCCGGATAATAAGTGATATCATCCCACCACCCCTCAACCCTCTTCATCAACAAACCATTTTCTCTCTGCACTATCTTCCTTCTCGCATCGCTTATGCGTCCCCTTTGTTCATTATTCCATCAGAAAGAAGCTTCTGATTCAATTAAACGAGAAGATTCGATTAGATTATGAATAATGTAGAGAAGGAAAGTGATAGGTGAATAGAGTAAATAGAGACTGAAGCTAAAAGCTTCATTGGGAAATAAAAGACTCATAAATTGGGTATTTAAATCTTGAGAATAGTGAAGAATACAGTTTTCTGAATAGACACTTGCGTAATTAACTTTGAATAACAAAGCTGTTACAATGAAAATCAAATCTCTGGGAGACCAGCTTAAAAGGACCCCGCACCAAATGTCAATTGTCATGAATGTTTAAGGGATGTTTAAACAACCCGTAAAATGAATTCAAACACTTTCCCTCCTAGGACATGTTTCCCACGTTTATTGTGAATTATTTCTGAGCACAACAGTTTAATCCAAAAATCCTCCGTGGTTTGTCTTTTAAGGAAATGTCGATTTCCTTGCGGTGCAAAAACCTTTATTTCAGTGTAGACGAATTTTTCTATTAAAATACATGCAAAAAGTGGAAGTTTGTCAATCGTTTGAGTAAAAACTATCCATTCTTCTGATAATTTTCTAACAAATTATTGACCATCAGGTTCTTTGTAGAAATACTTTTTTTAGAAACAATTCATAATTTCGTAATCAGTGAAATTTTGAAAGGCATGAAAATAGAACTGAAAGGCGGTGTAAACTTGGAAGATTGGAAGGTGGGCTTAAATGGTCGGATGATCGACCTGCAAAGGCGCCGGGATACAAGATAATCAATTACCGCCTTAACCTTCAGATATATAATATAACGTCCACCGACTGTTGCCTCGTTCCTTTTAGACCGCACACGTAATATTAGCCATAATTGATCGAAACCTGACTCGAAACTTCAAATTTTTTTCCACGAAGAAAGAAGAAAGTTACTTTAGAAGTCGTGAAACAACATCGGTTCTTCTTTCATCTTACAATTAGAAAACACGTTCCAGAAATGGCAGAGATATTAAAAAGGTATATTACCTAAAATTAGAATAACAAATAAAATAAATGATGGACAATGTAATAAATTAGTAATGAAATACTAGGCATAGGTAAATTGATTAATATGCAATGTTATATACACTAGTCGATTCAATATGTGACAGGATGGATTACTTAATTTTCCCATGAGATTGATAATCGCATTTCAGTATCGCTTGTAGGGTATTATTATAGGTACTTGAAATCGAGCGATCCTTCCATTGCATAATTATTACAAGAGTGGTGCGATATTTTTATATAGAATGACTTGCGGTGTTTTATCTTTGTATCTTTCTATGATCATGTAAGCATTTATCCAGAATGATATTGAATAATTTCAAGCTGATATTATACATAGTATTGTAGAATCAGAGTGGAGATTCATGGGACGACTTCAAATTCTAGATTTTTACCGGTCAAATTTGGTTCTATTTCCATATAAACTTAATATAAGTAAGGGTTTCTATACTTTTTTAGTTTCTAACCTCCAAAGAAATAAAGTAAGGATTTCCTACATACTTTTCTCGTCGGAACTTAAGGCAATTATTATTTATGCTACAAAAATCAAATGACAAACGACTTTTAAATTATTGTATACTGAAATTATTACGTATTTGTATTAATTGTAGAAGTATATACATATGTGTAATTAAGAGAGGTGTCACGTTCTCTGACTTCGGAAGATTCTCTCATCGATTCTTCATCCAATTAATTAAGTCCCATTCAATAACTAATGAAAATGGAAATCTTTTTTAAAATAACGGCCAAAAAATTTGTTTTTGAAAATATTTGAAAATGTATTGCGAACAAACCTAATGCGCTAGACATTGTAAAATGAGACATCGCTCATTGCTCGCACTCGTGTATATTTATGACCTTCAAATGTATGGATGCAATGAAGACTTTCGACTTCACAGATTACAAGATGAAGTTCTTTGAAAAAAAGTCCGTACTAAAAAAAAACAGGTTTTGAAATTTGGTATGCTTTACTTTAATGAATTATTCCACTCTCAATTACAAAAAGAAGGAAGAACAAAGAAAAAAACGGGGGTTCATTAAAGTTGCGGCTTAAATAGAAGTTGGTATCTTTTAGCACTTAAACTCCAATAGAAACATGTGAAGACCCCAAAGGCTTCCTTTGGAGAACACTTGAATAGAACAACATAAAGGCGCATTCACAAACCAACCGCTTGCAAAGTGGG
>CAKNWT010331082.1:0-17936 GCA_932066315.1 Andricus coriarius | reverse complement strand
GAACATTTTTCATTGATGGTAACTTAAATGCTCAAAACTATGAAGCTGTGCTTCGACATTCAATAGTTGCTGCAATCAGAGAAATAGCCAGAGACAACTTTGAAGACATATGGTTTCAGCAGGACAATGCCGCTGCTCACTATGGACGAGACGTTCGCGCTTACTTAGATGAGTGCTGAATTCTGTAACGTCCAAATAACTAAAAATATGCCAATCTTTTTACCTTTCTCTTTCATACAATCTATTGTTATAATTGACAAAATCAATTTTTAACTATTCCCTAAAGAACGCTAATTAGTATTAGTGCGTGAGAGTGGAAAAATAACGCTGCGGCAAGCTATCCTCTCCACTAGCGCACATCTCACGCATTCCTCAGAAAAACCGTGGCGAAAACGAGGAAGGATGTGACGGGGTTAGGAAAAATGTGACGAGAAATAGACCCAAGAAAACGAGACGGGACCGTGGAATGTTCGAGACGAAAGCGAGCCAAGCTCGGTATTTCTCTTCTCGGACGGCATCACGAGGTCACAAATATCATGACCATTACATACCAGCGAACTTGAAAAGCGGCTCTTAAAGTCGGCTCTCACTGAAAGATACATGTACCAATAATGTTCCTCTCCTTCCTCTTCGTGCATAATATGCTACGAAGCTTACAACAAAAAATTACTTTTTAACAATACATTAGAATTTTTAAACAAATAGTTGAATTTTGAACATCCAAGGACGAATTTATTCGAGGATAGTTGAATTATCAAACCGAAAATCTCAATTTTTAACAACAAGATCATTTTTAACCCATGAAGATGCAGTTTCGGCCAGATCGTAGACCATAAAGTAATAATTTTTTTATTTTTTACCTAACAGTTGTTCTTTAGAACAAAGAGTTTCTAGATACAGTTCTTTCAGATCATAATAATTTCTGAACCAAAATGAAATTGAAATTACCTAGGAGTGACTAACATGCATTAATATTCGGAATTATGTTCTTTTTAATTAAGAAAAATTTTTAAGAATTTCATGAATTTCGTGAGAACTCCAGGTGCTTTTTAACGAATTCAGAATAAACTTCAAAAATGAAAACAAAACAATAAGTTGTGTTAAATTCAAACACAGTCTGCCTCAACCATTTTTAAACTAACATTTTGATGGAAGATGTTTTCTTTAGAAAGTCCCTTACTTATCATATTTAAGTAGTTTATACCAAAAACGAGAATAAAGTATGAAGCTCTTTTTGAAGTTTGTTCAACAAGAAACATAAGTCCTCTATTTCTTTTCGCAGACTTAAGTTCGCTTTCAAGCAGAGATTGGCCTGACACTCCCCGCCCGGTTCACAGTCGCTCTTCTTCTTCTCCACGTATACCTCAGACTCCCGAGGAGCATCCAGTTGGTGCCAGGGACAGATCGCCTCCTGGAATGCCTACTTCTCCTAAAGTACTTGGATACACACTTGGACAACTTGGGTATATTCGGCTTATTCCCCGCAGAAATCAGAATGTACAATTCGAATTTCGAAGATACGTTTTTCCTGCTTGTAAACCAATTAGGTTGCAAGTACAAGCAAGGTTTATTCACGTACCAAACCAAAAATACATTGTGTTATCAACATCAAATGGTGACATTTTTGCAATATTAGAGCATAGCGGGGTTCTTCGTGGAATACATTCGACAAATAACACGCATGCGAGAATCAAAATGAATATGATGAGAGGCGAAGTGTATAATTTGGCCCCAGATGAAATGCGATATTGTCCAGTAGGCGAAAAATACCCAATCTTCCCAAACCATTTTATTAAAGCTATAGCAAATCACGATTCACTACAATCTGAATGGCATACTAATAGTGAACGTAACCCCGGTTCTTGTACTTCTGACGGACAAGATTCATCTGACCGGAATTTCCCTCAGGAGCCTCCTCTTGATGCCAAAGTTAGGCCGCCTCCTGGGTGGCCCCCTTTACCTATAGTACTTGGATATGCACTTGGACAACTCGGATACATTCGGCTTATTCCCCGCATAAATCCGAACCTACGATTCGAATTTCGAAGATACGTTTTTCCTGCTGGCTATCCAATTAGAACGCGAAAAGAAGAAAGGAGCTATTGTCCCGTTCCAACCCAAGAACAGATTGTATTATCAGCATCCAATGGTGACATTTTTGCAATATTAGAGAATAGCGGGATTATTCGTGCCATATATTCGACAAATAGTGCTCATAGGAGAATCAAAATAAATATGATAAGCGGTGAAGTTAATAATTTGACCCCAGATGAAATGCGATATTGTCCAGTAGGCGAAAAACACCCAATCTTCCCAAACAATTTTATTAAAGCTTTAGCAAGTGAAAATTCACTACAGTCTGAATGGAATAATAATATCGAACGTAACCCCAGTTCTTGTGCTACTGACAGACAACATTCACCTGAGAGGAATTTTCCTGAGGAGCATCCTCTTCAAGCCGAAGCCAAGTCGCCTCCTGGGTGGCCGCCTTCACCTAAAGTACTTGGATATGCACTTGCACAACTTGGATACATTCGTCTTATTCCCCGTACAAATCTGAACTTACGATTCGAATTTCGAAGATACGTTTTTCCTGCTGGTAAACCAATCAGGTTGCAAATACAAGCGAGGTTTATTCCCGTGCCAAACCAAGAATATATTGTGTTATCAACATCAAATGGTTACATTTTTGCAATATTAGAGCATAGCGGCGTTCTTCGTGGAATATATGCGACAAATAAAACTCATTCGAGAATCAAAATAAGTATTATAAGCGGTGAGGTTGATAATTTGACCCCAGATGAAATGCGGTATTGTCCATTAGGCAAAAAACACCCAATCTTCCCCAAAAGTTTTATGAAAGCCTCAGCAAACTCAGATTCACTACAGACCAAATGGAATCCTCAGAACAAACACAACCCTGGTTCTTTTTCTCATGACAGACAACTTTCAACTGACCGGACTTTACCTCAGGAGCCTCCTCTTCGTACCCGGTCCAGTTCCTCTCCCAGCAGGGCTAGTTCCGTTCAAGTACTTGGATGTGCAATAGAACGACTTGGCTATGTTCGACTTATTCCTTGCACAAATCAGAACAAACGATTTGAATTTCGAAGATACGTTTTTCCTGCCTATAAATTTATTCAGATGCGAATAGATCATGGGAACTATGCGCTTGGGCCAAACCAAGAATATATTGTATTATCAACATCCAGTGGTGACGTTTTTGCAATATTGGACTATAGTGGGACTCTTCATGGAATATATAGGACTGAAGAAACTAATTCGCGAATAAAAATAAATATAATAAGCGGTGTAGTTGATAATTTGACTGCAGATGAAATAATGTGTTGTCCAGAAGGAAAAAATCACTTAATCTTCCCAAACACTTTTATCAAAGCTTTTGCAAAGTACGATTCACTAGAGTCTGAATGGAATACCAATGGCAAGCTCTATCCTGGTTCTTCTTCTTCTACAAGAAAGAATGGACGTGCCCGGACTTCTCTTCAGTAGCCTCCTCTCCATACCCGGTCCAGTTCTTCTTCGGCAGGACTACTTTTCATGAAGTACTAGGATATGCTCTTGAACAGCTTGGATATATTTGGCTTATTCCCGAGCCAAGTCACAACCGACGATTCGAGTTTCGAAGGTACTATTTTCCAGCCGATAAAGAAATTCGATCGCTTGTAGGAAATGGTAAATTAGTATTACGCCAAACCAAGAATATATTGTGTTATCAACATCCAATGGTGATGTTTTTGCAATACTGGAGTATACTGGGATGCTTCTTGAAATACATAAGACCGATAGAAATCATTTGAGAATGAAAATAAATATGATGAGCGGTGATGTAAGGAATATGACATCAGATGAAATGAAGGAATATCACGTAAGGCACATATTACCCAATCTTCGCACATCCGTTTATGAAAGTTGTTGCAAATTGCGATTCACTGCAGACTGTGCATAATTAGTTCAATAAAAAAATTGTAAAATCAAACAAAATAATCCTTGTATCCTGAAGTTGGATTAAAATTCAATTAAAACATTAAAACATCATTGTTGTTTTTCGTTCGAACTGCTATTTTTAAAAACTTTATCTGAATACAAATAACCAACTTTCACGTAAATGATTATGATTTTTAATATTAAAGACCTGTGAAAAATCTCTTATTACTATAATGTACTGGCAGTTCAAGCTGTCAAATCAATTTTATTAATTTGCTCAATTTTTTGGGACCGTGATTACCATCTTGTTAATTCAAGATGTTTCCTTTCTTTGCTACGCGGTTATCGCTGCACAAGCGCCTTGTTATTATATCAAAAAGTAATGTAATTTATATTCAATCCTAGCTGCTTCCGTGTAGTGGTTTGAATTTAATACAGGGAATAATTTCCTTCTCATTTGTGTTTTTAAAGTTATTACTCACAATCACTGATCACTTTACATGACTCGATGCGTTTGCACCAGTAGCTGTTTCTTGGGCAGGAGCATCTCCGATTGTTTTGATATATTGGCTGCCTTTTCAGGAGCTTACTGGATAATTTTCTTACAAACGATCTGATTTAAATTTGTGTTAGTAGCTCCTGGACATATTTTTGGTATTCATGGTTATTTTTTGTATTCATGGTGTTGTCCGAAATCAGTTTCTCCGAAATTTTGAGTCATTCGTTTCGCGTCACTAATGCTGTACGTCCAAGATCGCGTCCTGCTAATAATTCGAGAAGGCTGATATTACTATTGAGATTTTCGAGAGAAAAGAATAGGTAATTAATCCCAGGATTGTTAACAAACCTAATAGAATATAAAAACCACGAGTAAGTGTTCAATGTTTTTTGAGGAATGCCTTGTGATCACTGAATGCCTATAATTTCTTCTTGACCTCCCAAAAAAAATGCTACAAATTTTTTTTTTCGTTAGATAACGTCTCCTTTTGATGATATTATAAGCATTAATTCCGTAATTTTAATCTTCTTGTTATGGTGTTCAACGACTGTTAATATTTTTATTAGTTCTAAATGTAGGGCTGGCTCATAAATAAAGTCTGTAGAATGTGGGTTGACTGAAAGACTGGTTAAAATTTAGGACTCTTGTTTTCAACACACATCCTGGACCTAGTTGTACTATTTCAAATTTATATGACTGACTTTTTCAGATTAATTATGCTGACTGATTCCTGTCGAGAGTGTAAATTCATCCCACTAAAGGCTTTACCTTGACCCAATATGAGTCGCTCTGGTATGAAATTTTGATATCGCAGATTTTAAACGTGTCTTGTGTTGGGTGGCGCAGCAACTCACTTTCGCAAGTTTTACTAGATGGTGTCTCGTGGAGGATAGGATCTTCCTTGCAAAGGTAATATTGCTGAAGGTACTTACATTCCAAGAATTGATCTTCAGCCCTTTAGATGTAGGTTCTTTAATTCATCATCCGCCATTCTTAATTTTTGAATTTTGTCCCTGGATTTGAAATCAGCGACCCGAAAAACACCTTTGTAGCAAATTTTAGTCAAATCGGGATCCTTTTTCAATTTTGGTCCGCCATATTGGATCCGCCATTTTGAATTTTTTGTATTTTGTCTTTAGCTTTGTAATCAGCGACCTGAAAATCCAACTTTTAGCAAATTTTAGTCAAATCGGTTTCGTTTTATAATTTTAGTCTGACATATTGCCTCCGCCATTTTCGATTTTATCTTACAACGATTTAGACATCAGATTCGGATTGGACATGCAAAAATCCTTATAAAAACATGTATAGCACATAAAATGTAAAATCTTAGCGTTTTTAGTATTCAATAAACGATTTTTTTTGCCAAAAATTCCATCTTCAATCCAGATTTTCAAGGTCAAAATTATTTGTTTTGACTTTCTCTATAATTTTTCTACATTCGGAAAGGTTTTTTCTTTGATTTAAAAAAAATGTATCCCTCTAGGTCTTTCCGATCCAAAGTTCTACGATTTTGAGACACAATTTCAAAAAAGGTCCACTGTGCGGCGTAGGTACCGCTCTCGTACTTCGGGATTTGATAATTCTAGCGCGAATACTTGCTGAGTTCGTGGTTGAAACCTTAATATGGGAACAAATGGTTTAATTTCCGACTGTATTATTTTTTTTTCTTCCTTGGATTCTTCGTCAATAAACGGAATTAGTGTGACTAGGTTATAGACCATCATAATATTATTGTGTTCAAGGACATTTGACTTGTTCCTATCGGAGAAAGGGCCGGCTTACAATTCCATCTGTATCACGAGTTTTTCTTCCATCGCTTGGTGTCTTATCTTATTGACGCCTGATCCTGGATTGATTAAGGTATGCCTTGGGATTGCCAAACACCGCAGCAATCAGCATGACTATTGGGGAAGCTTCTAGTTGGTTCCGGCTTCGGAATAACTTGTGGAGTTCACCAGATCCTTCACATTTTGTGGGCGCTACTGAGACTTAGAGCTCATCGAAGCTTCCTGCTGATGAGCTAGATTGAAGTTAAAATTTTTCTTGTCCTGGCTGATAGAAGGCACCGGCGATTCTACGTGGCAATTTTGCGTTCTTTTCTTTGTCTCAGAATCCGCATATGACATGTATAAGTAATATGGATATGGAAAATGGTACTCAGTGTATTGGAAAGGCGGACAGCGATAACCAGGATGGTATCCATGGATTTTCTGGTACATTGGCGAAGGTTATAGAAAATAAAACATCACATTCTTCATAGCAGGTACCTTGAGAATACATTTCTGTTTAGGGCCATGGTCTAGGAGAAGATTTAAATGTTCAGTAGTCAGGTAGCATATTCGAGAAATCCTAGAATAAATTAAAAAAAGTCAATAATGTGTTTTGGCTAATCAACATTGATCCACTTTCTCAACAAGTTCGGGCAAAATGTTTGTGAACTTTTTCAGATCCTTAATTAGCTCGTTCAAAAAAAAAAGAAAACTCACTTAAAAAATCACCAATTTGTTTTTTGGCAATTAGTTGTTTTATTCTCTTATAAAAACACCCGAGATCACGCGTGATATAAACTAGGGTTTAAGTTGAGCGGGCTGAACTTCGGGGAATTACTGATACGACCGCTTCAGCCCTTACAAACAAAGAATCAAACATTGCATGAACTTCATTGTCGTTTGTAATTTCTGTTAATTCCAACACGCGCTCTGAGAACGCAGAGTTGACAAAACGATGTTCGATCACAGCTTGTTTTGGTTTTGATTTTGTTTGTAACTTTTTACCCGCGCCTCTAGCAGATTTTTTTAAGAGTACTTCAAAAACATTAATTTTTTAAGCCATTGATTATTATTAATTGACAAAAAGGCCCGTCCCATTATTCAAAGCTCTTAGAATATTTGAGATAATTCTTAAACCATTGGATCTCGTCGTCTACGCTTTCAAAATTCTTATTTTGAACTACTGAAGCCGAGTTTTGTTTCTTGATTAATTGCGGTAATTTTATTTGGAAGCTAGGTTCACTTAGATTTGACTCAGTTTTTAGCTGTGATTCTTCAGTAGACACTCCTAAATTATATGCAATAGCAGGTTCCTAAAAGAAATCGAGAAAACAAAAGTGATTTTATATTTGACTTATCATAACTTATAGCTTCGGCCACAATTCATTCTCCAGGGGGAAGGAAGGAGTGGACAAGGATTAGATGTCTCGTTTTTAGGATAGGCTGTAAATTGTCAAATTTACACCTTTCCCTGGACCATCGCCCTTTGTAGAGAACTGCACTGGGCTTCATTTTCCTTTTCTATTCTGGGTGTGCTAAGCTGATTTGCTGAATCGGCACATCCTTCACGGTAGGAAACGATCGCTGCTCGTTTTGAATTTAAATTTCTACCCGTCTGCACGTCGTTATGTCACTTGAGTTCGCATTCTGTCTTCGGTAGACTGGAGATCTAAAGGTGTTTTACGACCGTTTGTAGATCTCCCTGGGTGAGTCTATTAAATTTTTCAAATCAGGTCGGTTGATGCCGTCATTAATTTATAATATTTATTATAGAAAAATCATAGTATAAAATATTATTATATTATTATTAAAATATAAACTTTTATGTAATATTTGGAAGACAAAATTACTTCCTTTCTTAAACAATGTCGATTAGATCATAAAAACGTGTCATTCGAAATTATTTAGATCATTTTTTGTAATACTTGTTCATTAAATTGTAAAATAGGATCGTGAATTAATATCATCTTGCTGATAAAAACGATCAATTTCCAGGCATGAATAGACTCAAAACGTTAAATTTCGAACCAAAACTTGTTACCCGGGGGGGCGCGGGCAGCCGGGGGAGGGTATAGGAGCTTGTACCATCTTGAACATTGATACAACGTAAATTCAACAGGTTTAGTGGAATCTTAAAAATTTGCAAAGATTTCTTACAGTGCAAAGATTTCAAGAGATTTCAAAGTTTTTGATGATACAAGATTCTCTTTTGTTAAAGCTTTTTTGGCTCTGACGAAAACATTCTCATCACGTATGTCGTGCTTCGAACTCGATTTTGTTCAAAATGCGAACTTTTATGCATTATTGTTTCATTCACTTTAATAGTTGATGCTTATTTTGCATTGGATTTTATTGTCAGCTACTCATCCACATTTACGAAGATTTGTTTTTTGAGTTCAGAAGGTCCCAAAATTTGGACATTTGACAAAAACGGGGACAAGGTGGGGGAGGGGGTACGCAAATCTAATACCTTCTGTGATGAGAATTTTATAATTTATAATTGGAGAATGTACGCAGCAAGACAAGAGATTTGAGGTTGAACATCTTCAAACTAAACCCTGAAGGATGAAACAATTCTTAAATTTTTGAATTTTTACGTAGTTTAACTTAACATACAATTAAGCTGGCTTTTTATTATCCAAAGATCAAAAGTTCCCATTTCAATTTTACAAAAACTCCTTGCTTTCAATAATTGACTTGATTAATGTATAATTATATAGTCCATGTGTCAAAAACCCCGGTTGAAATCTAAATTTCTTAAAAGTATACACGAAAATAAGTTTTCAGTTTACCATTTATTACGACTGTTTTTGTGCAATTATTTTTTTAATGATATTCATGTGAGACCTGTAAAGTTGTTAAAAAATCGTCAGCCTTATATCAACAAGAATACCTGAGCAAAAAAATATATATATCAAAATATTTCAAGTTGACCACTAAGATTCTGCAAAAAAAATCATGGTCATTTTACGGTTTTCTTCTGGTTCAAAAAATATTAAACAGTGAATTCTCTAGAGCTAGATCAGAAAAATTTAACTAATTACTCATTTTAAACGTTAACTTAAGAATTTTAAAAGTTTAGTGTATACATGACGCAACCAGAAGGTGATGTCGTAAAACTTGTAAACAGTATACGTCACTTCAAAGTGAAAAAAACAAGATTATTTGCACGCCTAATGTAGTTATAACCTTCGCTTATTCACTTTGAAAATAACACCACAGAAAAATTACGAAACTCGATTAAAAATGCCAGCAAACCCTGTTATCACATATTTGAAATTGTAAAGAAGCAACCTTTAAAATTAAGTAAGTTAGAACTTGAAGCCTGAACAATTAATAAATATCGAAACGAGAATGACTAAGCCAGTACTAAAAATTGAATAATTTTGAATTTCAGGGTTTTCGAATTTTACAATATGACCCATATTTTTAACAAACAATTATTCTGAATCCTACTGCATAAAAATAGAATTATTCGTTAGGAAAGTCTTCCACAGTGAAATATTATTAAATTTTAAATATTTATAATTGAGAAATCTTCAGTTGACATTTCTCGAAGTTTCAAGAACTTACGTTTGCAAACGCTTTCAATCTGAAATAATTTATTCATTAAGAATAGAAATTTTTCATTGAAAAATGTACGTAGTAGGAAGAATCTGTCATGAAGATTGTAAAGGATAAAGTCAATGTAAGTTACCCTTTCCTTTCGGGGGTTTCCACTGATAATATCATTATATTTTAAATGCGAGGAAATATAAAAACTTATGTAAAACCAAATTCATAGCACAATCACCTGCATAATAATCCTCGAGAAAACAAGATAGGAGAGATAATTTTCTTGGTCTACATTGACATCTGATTTGTAGACTTTATAATATATTCATAAATATTAACCCAACCATTTTGACATTGTTTTATCAAAACATTTTTTATATTTTTTCTGACAGTTTGACGATTGCAGCGCTTCCGCAGAATAAAAAAATATTTTGGATTCACAGCTATGGCTTATGTTGAGTTGAAAAAGATAAAAATCAAGAGAATAGTTTAATATTTTAGATTTGAGGATTTTGAAAATCAGTTCAATGTCTGTCTCACAAGTTTTTTTGTTTAGTGAAGCTGTATTTCTCTATTATGATAAAACTCGAAAATAAATATTCAAACTATTCATAAGGCGGGCTAAAATTATTAATTTTTGCATTAAAGATATTTTAGTGCTGTTAAAAACAGATTTATCAACGCGGATTCCGAATAACAATAAATAATTGTTACTATCATTTGAATCAAATGATTTAAATTGGCAACTTCTCGAAGAACTTGAAATCGATTTACAATACCTTGGAATATTTTTAAATACCCTTAAATACCTGAAATTCTTCGAAATCTTTTGTAATTCCTTGGATATTTTCACAATCGCTGCGTCTAGGCGTCCCGAAAGTTACGGACGACTAGCCAAGCTTATAAAAAATATCCTGACTTTTCCCTGATTTCCAGGTTCCGCTTTACCTGCGGCCAGCCTGTTTAAAAATAATATTTTAGTAGATATGACCCTAATTGTACGTAAATAAAAGTTTCCAGTTACTGTGATTGAAACAAAACTGAGGAATAATTGGAAGGTAGGTTAGTATGATTATGCAGGTTTTGTTTTCCAGGGAAACGAATAGTGAATTATTTTTAACTTATCCCGTGCAACCTGAAAAATGGAAATAATAGATTACAATACTTTACCGAAACTCAAAATGTGTAGTTTCAACTCGTAAAAAGTATTTGCTCGTGAATGCCTCGTCCGATCAGTCAATGAGATTCAGCACGCAAAGCTTCAAGCGGCCAAACTATATTTTTTTTCGAACATGGTGATATCATACAAGACAGATAAATTAGTACCTAATTTCTTTTAGAAGTTCAAACTTACCTGAAACAGAAAGAAATAAACATTGATTAGAATTATTTAATTTTAGAATAAAATAAAAATAAATTCTTTAAGTGAGTTTGGGTATTTTGAGAGAATGAAAGATAAATGACTAAGGAAGGAAATGTTTCAAGGTAAAGTCAATGGCAGTGTGCCCAGAGACAGACCGCGGGAAGAATGGCCAGAATGTGTAAATGAGACGCTAGTTCGAAGAGACATAAGAAGCCATGGAAACGCAAGAATGCATGGAAAAATGCATGGACGTGAAGGAGCTAACGAGGTATGCCAGGACAGCAAGTGAAACAGGTTTCAGAGTTAATTTTATGAAATTTCAATAATTTGTGCTTCAAGATTAAGTTTCGTGTCACTGAAAATTAATGAATATGGTCTCAAATTAATTTTCAAAGCCAAATTCATGAAATCTCATTGACATAAGTCATTGAAAACTGACTGAAATTTCAGCAAATTTCTAGCAGTGTGCTTCAAATGTTCAATCAGTGAGAGATCGATACAAATCGCATTGTTTTCAGCGATGGAGCATACTTTTGGCTAAATGGCTACCTAAATGAAAACAAATCAATTTTGGGGAAGGGAAAATCCACGTGTAGCCTATTCAAAACCGCTTTATCCTCTGAAACTCACTGCATGGGCAGCTGTTTCTTCCAAGGCAATTTATTAGCGGTTTTTAACGGTACCGTCTCTGGCGAAAGTTATCAGCAGCTTCTCAAACAAAACTTCTTCCCTCATGGGAAGGAAAAGGGTTTAGTAGAGAATCACTATTTTATGCAAGATGGAGCATGCTCGCATCACACCCACAGATTTTTCGAATACATTTTCAAACGATACGGACATCATGTTATTGGACTAAGGTACTTCAAATTTGCAGGTAGTGGTATAAAATGGCCTCCATACTCACCAGACCTCAATCCATGCAACTTTTTTCTGTGAAATTTCATTAAAGACATTTGGTACGCCCATCAACCCGAAACATAGAGCAACTTAAATCGGCTAGTCAGATAGCGGTTCGTGATACTTCTGATACTGTAAGAGAGCGTGTGTTTTATTGTTTTAAGAAAAGGTTTGTTTATTGTGCCAATTTGAATGGTGCACATGTCGAACACCTATAACATTAAGTGTATTACCCCAGACGACTTTTCGGTATGTTTATAATGTTCGTTTCTTAAACATATAAAACTTTTTCAATCATACAATTGTGCTCCTTAATGAAACTTTAAAGTTTCCACTATTTATTCATAATTTCGTTTTCTTTATTTCTGTACCTGTTCAAAAATAGTAATCAATTTGTTTTCACACATTTTGATTTGACATCCAAAATGTGACGAAAAATAACTAAACATGACTTCGGTATGCACTACAAGAACTCGGACATGTTCGGCTGATTCCCCGCAAAAATCGGATCCGGGGTTTCGAATATGGAAGATATGTGTTACCTAACGATAAGCCAATTCTCTTGCTAGTAGAAGGCAATACACATGTATCCGTGCCAACCCGAGGACATATTGTATTCACAGAACAAAATAACTTTAAACTTTGTGGGCCGAAAATGTCCCGAAATAGGAAAAATAGCAGTTTTGTGTAGAACTCATGCCAGATACGTCTTTTTCAATTATTTTAGAGAATAATTATTGTTTGTCTCCGTTAAGTTAAAAACTTTTAAGTATTTCTCCCCGGATTACGAATTTTTAATTAAAATAAATTTCGATTTTAAAACGATTAATTCGGTTTGAGTCCGGGTTGAGGCAGATTTTTTTCTTGTTCTTCAAAATTTTTTTTTCGAAATAATCGTTTTAAAATCGACATGTATATTAACTAAAATTTTGAAAACTTGGACGTGTACAGTACGTGTTTCTCCACTATGACAGATGTACTATTTTAGATCAAATGCTTATTTGTCCGCAGTAATCGGTTTGATATCGAAATTTATATTAATTACAATTTGAAACACTCGGACGTTATCATCTATTAACGGTTATAACATCTTCCAAATATTAATTAGATTTAAAATTGATGAAACAATTATTTTTGTTCAAACCAAATACTTTGTTCAGTGAATCATTAAAAGATATAATTCACTGAAATTTATTACACAATTTACGACTGTCATTATTTAGAAAATTATTATCAGTTGCTTCTTGTTCTAGAAATGATGTACAAAATTCAACTTTCTTCTAATCTCTTCCACTATGTCGCTCATTAATCAATACTTTCTTGTATCAACGAAATCGATCTGAAAAACAACTATCAATAACGAATATTAGGGTATCAGTTCTGAGATAAAATAACACTGAATAGTTTTCGACACACATATGTTCAGAGATTCGAAAAAAACTAGAATTTGCTCTACAGTTGATGAAATATAATTTCAGCAAAGTAGATCAACTTTTGAGCGTGTATTAGAATTTTTAATAAAAAAAATGAGTTTGCTACCAAAAGATCGAAATTCAATACAAAATATATCAATTTTGAACAAAATTGTTAAAATGTTGACTAAAAATCATTGATTTTCAACCAAACGCGTGGATGATCAATTATTAAAATAATTTTTTTTTTCAAACTGCTTCAATATTAACCTTCAAAAACTCGATTTTCTTCAAATAAGTCGAAAAAGCACACGATATTAGCACAGCACCGTTTCCCAAATATTTTCCTTTTTTAAATGCTTACATGCTGCGCGCAGTTTTCTTTTTTTTTTAACTAAACTAACGTACGCATCTATTTATATCTTATGTGTTCAAGTAGGTAATTTTCCTTCACTCACACTTATTACGTGTATACTTTTTTATTATTCATCTTAAAAACCTTAAAAACTGTAAGATTTTTTTTTTGTATAATATTTGATTTGATTTGAAGAGTACAAAATAAAGTACACGTATTTTATCATGGCATAGTTTCTTTGTTATTACATATTGACTTTTGTCTGTACTTTTAAATAATTCCAGGAACTTTCCTCTTCTACCATCCTTTTTTTACATAGATAGTTTACAACCAATTAACACCAATACCTTTGAGATAAAAATTTAATAATTATATCTCCGAAGGACAATCTTGAAACTACTAACGTCGTCATCTCACACACATGTTAGATAACGACTACTTACACATATGTTTGTACTCTGATGATGCAAAAGAATATTGTTTAGTTACATTTGTTGATCCACTTATTCACTGAAGCATTAATCAGTTTTTCCTCGACATTGAAAAAATGAGGATGTTCTATACTTTCGTTTTCACTCTGGCGGTCATCTCTAATTCTATTGGTGAATATACTAATATAATATATTTATCATTTTTATTATAGGTTATATTATACATGCATCCATACGGCCATTTATCAAACCTATTAAGCGGACATAAATTCTCCTTTTCCAGCTTATTTTCATATAATGGCCATTTGTATATTTATGCCGTAAAAAATTATTTTTGGACGACATACCTGCTGTCTTGGTATTACTCGCCCCGATTTTTCCGAGGAATGTGATAGATGTGCGCAGACTCTGACGCGCTAATGCTAATCAGCGTTCTTTAGTGAATAGTTAAAGTCGAAATCTGATTACATAGTATACTTGTTTGTCCATTACTGACGAATTTGATATCAAACAGGACTAAGTTACGATTTTTTCGAAGATTTAAATTCACTCTATTAGTACCTTGCTGTGTTCTTATTAATAATTTATTTTTCCTATTAAAACAACGGAATATATGAAACAGAATTGTAAAAATATAGGTAGATTTTAAGGTCATTTGTAGTTTGAAGAATTTAGAAAATAGTAAATTATTTGAAATGTTTGTGAAATCTATGAAAATGTTTGCGGATTTCTTTGAACTCGTTAAAAAGTATGCAAAATCCATGCGAAATCTTGAAATTTCTGTGAAATTTTTGGAATCTTTCGAAATTTTAACTAAATATTTGAAATATTCGTGACATTTTCTGAAACCTTGTGCAAAGTTTAAGAATCCTTTGAAAAAGTTGTGAAATCTTTTTCAGATCTTTTATAATAATTTCAAGATACAACAATATTTAAAATGTTTGTAAAATCTTTAAGTATTTGGAAATCTTGGTGAATTCCAGAAAGCCATTTAATGTATGCAAAATCTATGTGACATGTTTTAAAATGTTCGAATATTAATTAATATCTTGCGGTTGGGCAAGGTTGAAATAAAAGGAAACGTAACAATTTTTAACGGCAGTTTTAGAAGAAACATAAATGCTATTTTTGTTTCATAATCTGCATAATATGACCTATTCTCACAATTATTTCAGAATTTTTTTTGAGTGTCTGCAGAAAAAATATATTTTTGTATAAACACCAGAAAATGAACTACATTTGGAACACGACAAAGATTTCTATGCTGAAAAAGTTATTCATAAATTTTGGAGCTGCTATATTTTTTCATTTTCAGGACACCGTAAGAGATTAAGTTTTCCCTTCATGAACCTAAATAAAAATTATTGCAAAATTGTACAAACTGGACATATTATGCAGATTAAGAAACAATAATAGCAGTCACGATTTTTCCACAACTCTGCGATTAAAGAACAGTTGTATTATCAAACAGAAAAGCTCAGTTCAGAACAACAAGTTCATTTTCAACCAATAAAGAAAAACCTTGGAACAACAACATCATTTTCAACCAAAGAAGAAAAAATACTTCATTTTTTCCACAAAATGGTTGCGCTTTTGAATTTAGAAGAGTTTTAAAGAATTACATGATTTTAAAGCATTCGATACCAAAAACGAAAATAAAGTATCAAGCTCTTTTGAAGTTTGTTCGACAAGAAACATAAATCCTCCATTTCTTTCTGCAGGGTTAAGTTCGCAGTCAAGCAAAGATTACCTTGACACTCCTCGCCCGGTTCACTGTCGCTCTTCTCGTTCTCGTCGTATACCTCGGACTCCCGAGGAGCAACCAGTTCGTGCCAGGGACAGGTCGCCTCCTGATAGGTCTCCTTCTCCTAAAGTGCTTGGATATGCACTTAGAAAACTTGGATACATTCGGCTTATTGGATACATTCGGCTTATATTGTATTATCAGCATCTAATGGTGATATTTTTGCAATATTAGAGCATAGCGGGGTTCTTCGTGCCATATATTCGTCAAATAGAGCTCATGCGAGACTGAAAATAAATATGATAAACGACGAAGTTAATAATTTGACCCCAGATGAAATTCGATATTGTCCAGTAGGCGAAAAACATCCAATCTTCCCGAACAATTTTATTAAAGCTTTAGCAAATGAAAATTCACTGCAGCCTGAATGGAATACTGATAGCAAACGTAACCCCGGTTCTTGTCCTTCTGACAGACAACATTCGCCTGATGGGAATTCTCCTCAGAAGCCTCCTCTTCAAGCCGAAGCCAGGTCGCCTCCTGGGTGGCCGCCTTCACATGTAGTACTTGGATATGCACTTGGACAACTTGGATACATTCGGCTTATTCCTCGCTCAAATAAAAAACTACGATTCGAATTTCGAAGATACGTTTTTCCTGCTGGTAAACCAATTAGGTTGCAAATACAAATGAAGTATTTCCCCGTGCCAAACCAAGAATGTATTGCATTATCAACATCAAATGGTGACATTTTTGCAATATTAGAGCACAGCGGGGTTCTTCGGGGAATATATTCGACAAATAACGCTCATGCGAGAATCAAAATGAATATGATAAGCGAAACAGTTGAAAATTTGACCCCAGATGAAATGCGATATTGTCCAGTAGGCAAACATCACCCAATCTTCCCCCAAAGTTTTAATAAAGCTTCAGCAAACTACGATTCTCTACAGACAAAATGGAATCCTCATAGTAAACACAACTCTGGTAATTCTTCTAAAGACAGAAAGAAATCAACTGACCATACTTCACCTCAGGAGCCTCCTCTTCGTTCCAAATCCAGGTCCTCTCCTGGCCGGCCTATTTCCGTTCAAGTACTTGGATGTGAAATAGAACGACTTGGCTATGTTCGGCTTAATCCTTCCACAAATCAGAACATACGATTTGAATTTCGAAGATACGTTTTTCCTGCCTATAAACCCATTCAAATGCGAATAGATCATACGAACTATGTGCTTGGGCTAAACCAAGAATATATTGTATTATCAACATCCAGTGGTGACGTTTTTGCAATATTAGATTATAGTGGGACTCTTTATGGAATATATAGGACTGGTGAAAATAATTTGCGAATAAAAATAAATATATTAAGCGGCGCAGTTGATAATTTGACTGCAGATGAAATAAGGTGCTGTCCAGTAGGCAAAAATCACCCAATCTTCTCAAACAGTTTTATTAAGGCTTTCGCAAATTATGATTCACTAGAGTCCGAATGGAATCCTAATGGCAAACGCTATCCTGGTTCTTCTTCTTTTCCCGGACAAAATGCACCTGCCCGGACTTCTATTCAGTAGCCTCCTCTTCATGCCAGGTCCAGTTTTCCTCCGGGCAGGAGGACATACTTACTTTTCATAAAGTACTAGGATATGCACTTGGGCAACTTGAATATATTTGGATTATTCTCGAACCAAATAAGAACTGGCAATTCGAGTTGCGAAGATACTATTTTCCCGCGGATAAAGATATTCCATTGCTTGTAGCAAATGGTTAACTTGTATCACGCCAAACCAAGAATATATTGTGTTATTAACCTTCAATGGTGACGTTTTTTCAATACTGCAGTATACTGGGATTCTTCTTGCAATACATAAGGCAGGTAGAAATCATTTGAGAATGAAAATAAATATGATGAGCGGTTGTAGCGACCTTCGGAATTTAATTTGTTAAACAAATTAAATTGTGG
>CAKNWT010331081.1:0-12430 GCA_932066315.1 Andricus coriarius | reverse complement strand
GAGTATGCAATACCCTATATTAGTAAAAATTGAAACAGCTGGTATTCCCTCTGTTCTTGACGAAATTAAAAAATTCTTTTTTCATCAAAAAGGGGTTTTCAAACACCTACAAGAAAAGTGCTACATTTGCCACATATCCTCTTAATTACTATTTAAAAAATTATTATTATTAAAATGTTTTTGTTTGATAAAATAGAGGTTATTTTATCTAGATGCTTTCTTATGGTCATTTTTTTGATTTTGTAGTTTATTATTGCTTTATTATTTGTTTCTTATATCTCAATTTTTGAAGAGTGCACAATACCCCATATAAATATTCAAACAGCTGGTATTCCCTCAGTTCTTGACGAAATTCTAAATTTATTTTTTTCATTAAAAGAAACTTTTTAAATACTTGCAAGAAAACTGCTAGATTCGCTACATATCGTCTTAGCTACAATTCAAAATTATTATTATTACAAAACTGTTTTTCTGTCATAAAATAGAGTTTATTTGATCTAGATGCTTTCTCATTTTTATTCTTTTGTTTCTGTGATTTACTATTGCTAAATTTCTTGTTTCTTCTACCTCATTTTTAACAAGTACACAATACCACTATAAATATATATTGTAACAGCTGGTATGCTCTCAGTTCTTGAAGAAATTAAAAACATTTTTTTTATTAAAAAAGGCGTTTCAAACGAAGAGATGGAAAGTGATACATTTCCTATGTATCATCTCATTTCTTATATAAAAAATAATGTTATCACAAAACTGTTTCTCTTTGATAAATAGAGGTTATTTGATCTAGATGGCTTCTCTTAGTAATTTTTTGTGTGTATATATATATATTCAAACAGCTGGTATTCCTTTAGTCCTTGGTGAAATTGAAAACTTTTTTTCAATAAAAAAGAGTTTTCAGACATCTACAAGAAAAGTGCTACATTTGCTACAAATTTTTTTAATGAACATTAAAATAATTATTATTTTAAAACTGTTTTTGTTTTATAAAATAGAGGTTATTTGATCGAAATGCTTTCCCATAGTCATTTTTTTGTTTCTGAAATATGATATGCCTTATGATTGCTTTATTATTTTTATCTTATATCTCACTTTTAACGAGTGTACAATACCCTATATATAGGTAAATATTCAAACAGCTGGTAATCCCTCAGAAGAAATACAAAACTTCTTTTTTCATGAAAATGGGGTTTTCAAACACCTACAAAAAATGCTACATTCGCTAAAAATCGTTTTCATTACTATTTAAAATAAATGTATCATTATAAACCTGTTTTTTTCTCATAAATAGAGGTTATTTGATCTAGATGCTTTGTCGTAGTTATTTTTTTGTTTCTGTGTCTTATTATTGCTTTATTATTTGTTTCTTATATCTGTATTTTAACTAGTGTACACTATCACAGATAAAAAAATGTTCAAACAGCTGGTATTCCCTCAGTTCTTAAGGGAATTCAAAACGTCTTTTTTTTCATTAAAAAGGAGTTTTTCTTTGATAAAATAGAGGTTGTTTGATCTAGATGTCTTCTCATGGTGAATTTTTTTGATTTTGTGGTTTATTATTGCTTTATGATTTGTTTCTTATATCTCAATATTAACGAGTGCACAACACCTGATATAAATATTCAAACAGCTGGTATTCCCTCAGTTCTTAAAGAAATTCAAAACATTTATTTTTTATTAAAAGGAGGTTTTCAAACCCCAAAAAGGAAAGTGATACATTTGCTACGTATCGTCTTTATTCACATTAAAAAAATTTCATTACGAAACTGTTTCTCTTTTATAAATTAGAGGGTAATTGATCTAGATGGTTTCTCATAGTAATTTTTTGTCGCTCTCTCTCTCTCTCTCTCTCTCTCTCTCTACATATATATATATATATACGAACAGCTAATATTCCCTCACTCCTTGATGAAATTGAAAACTTATTTTTTTCATCATAAAAGATTTTTCAAACACCTGAAATAAAAGTGCTACATTTGCTACATGTGGTTTTAATGACTATTAAAAAAAATAATATTATGAAACTGTTTGTTTTATAAAATAGAGGTTATTTGATCGATATGCTTCCCCACAGTCTTTTTTTTGTATCTGGGCTTTATGATTGCTTCATTATTTGTATCCTATATCTCAATTTCAATAAGTGTACAATACTCTATATATAAGTAAATATTCAAACAGCTGGTATTCCCTCAGCTCGTAAATATATCAGGTTTTGGTAAAAATTAAAAATATTGCACAACATAATGGTCCAATTATTAATTAACATTGTCACATATATTTTAGGTTTTTTTATAACACTCCTAGAATACATAAGAAATCGAAAACTTCAAAATCAGAGTATTCTTGGAGATACATCAAAATGGTACACTGGATAATACCCGGTTATCGAAAGTGTCAATGCAACGAACAAAACTGGGGCAGAAGTACTGCGACAATCCGTTTAAAAGATTATGGAAATGTGTAATAACCTTAACAGGATGATACACGACTAAAGTCGCGGCATAGTTCCCGAGTCATCAACACACAGCTTGGACGATAATAATAATAAAAACAAAAAAAATAATAATGAATAATATACACAGACAGTTAGCCTTTTATTGCTATACCAAGTACTTAAAACTAATTAAAAGGTGAAATTATTCAAAAGGTGAACGCTATGTCAAAGACGATGTGCTACGAATTATAAATAAGTAAAAGACCTCCACAATAAATCGAAAACAATAAACAATGAAGACAACAATAAAATCACAAAAGTTTGCATTCCTACGCTTTGTTCTCAACTTTGTTCCCGCAAAGGGTTCAAAATAAATTCTAAAACTGCGACTATAGAGAATATAAAAAATAATATATCGATTTCTATATTTGAATAAAGTTATGATTGAATTCATGAAGTAGGTAATTTATGAAATTCAAAGTCTATGTATTACTGCTACATTGCTTGCCTCTTATTGTTAGAACGACAGCGATTCGATATAACTCAAGATTTTTATCGAAGAAATAGTTCGAGAGTCAAATTAGTGATTCAATTGAATGCAATTAAAGGAAAATGAGATTCATTAAGATTAAAACAAGAGGCTATCGGAAAATACCTCCTTAGGTATTAAGAGGAATCTGAAGAGTTACAATAATTGCTACAATAAGTGCCATTCGTTAAACGACCTCATTGATAGTTGGTCTTGAGTGCTTCGGCAAAATTTTTATCAAACATGACACGAACCCGACATGGCGATAAACTCACCGAAGTGACGCCATTAGTGCTTGAATGTGTTGTGAAGTGTAGTGAAGTGTCTTGCTACGAAAAACGTACAAAGTTCTCTTTGAGTGGCAGCACTGCTCCAGATTCGACAAAATTCAATCGGTACTTCGGATACGTACCAATGATTCTCAGAAGGTACTTTATTCATTTTTTCAATGGTTTTTCTGTTTTTTCCTCCCTAGTGATATTATTTACAATTCTTTGTTAACAAACCGGTACGCCAGTGTTAAAAAACAACAGTAATGAAGTTATCTTCTCAAATGATGACTCTAGTGTTGGTAATCCAAATTCTAAAAGTACCACTCTGTTTTTTTTTAAATGGCCCATCTATTTAGTATCCATAACGACATACAGCCGATGGGTTTAGTAATTAGTAATACACTTTGGTTTAGTATATTGCTTAGAAATATTTTGAATTTACTCAAATTACTTTGAATTCATATTGAATTCCTTGGAATTATTTTGAGTTGTTTGAATTCTCTTGAGTTCCTAAAATTCTATGTATTCTTTATAATTCTCTTGAATTGATTGCAATGCTAGGGATCGAGTACCATACGTCACACGTTTTTCCTTTGTTGAAATTTTGATTTTGTCCTTTTTAAGTTTTGGCCTTGAAGCCAAAAGGGATACAACAACGTAAACAAAAGAGAAACGTGTGACGTATTATGTGCACGACCCAATATTTAGCGTTTTAAATTCATTTATATTCCTTCAAATTCCTTGAAAGCTTCTGAATTCCTCTAAATTCTCGGAATTCCTTAAATTTTTCAAAATTGCTTGAATTCGTATAAATTCTTTGAATTCCTTGACTTATTTGTAAATCCTTGGAACTACCTGAATTATCTAAATTGAGAGAATTCCATGGATTCGGGGAATTCAAGGAATTCAGAAATTTCAAGGAATTCAAAGAATTCAAGTAATTAAGAGAAATCAAGAAATTTCGGGAATTTGAGGAATTCAGAGAATTCGAGGAATTAAGAGAATTCGTGAAATTCAGAGAATTTAAGGAAGTTAGAAAATGCAAGGTATCCAGAGAATCCAGAGAATGCAAGGAATTTAATGCAATCAGAATTCAAAGAATTCAGTTAATTTGTGAATTTCCATGAAAACAGAATTCAAGGAATTCAGAGGATTCGAGGAATTCAGATAATTCAAAGAATTTAGAGAACTCAGGGAATTCACAGAATTCACCAAATTCACGGAATTCAAGGAATTCAAGACATTCAGTTAATTCAAGGAATTCAGTGAATTCAACGAATTCATATAATTCAAGGAATATAAGGAATTCAAAGTATTTAAGGAATTTACAGGATTCAAGGAATTCACAGGATTCAAGGAATTCACAGAATTCAAGAAATTCGAGGAATTCACAAAATTCAAGGAATTCATAGAATTCAAGGGATTTATTGAATTCAACGAGTTCAAAAAATTCAAGGAATTTAATGCAATCAGAGAGGTCAAATAATTCGAAGAATTTAGAGGATTCATAAAATTCAGAGAATTTAGGGAGTTCAAAGAATTCTGGTAATTCAGAGAATTCCTGTAATTCAGAGAATTCTTGTAATTCAGAGAATTCAATTAATTCAGAGAATTCAAGGAATTAAGAGAATTCAAGCAATTCAAGGAATTGAGAGAATTCAAGGAATTCCATGGATTCGGAGAATCCAAGGAATTCAAAGATTTTAAGGGATTCAGAGATTTTAAGGAATTCAGAGAATTCAAGTAATTAAGAGAAATCAAGAAATTTCGGGAATTTGAGGAACTCAGAGAATTCGAGGAATTAAGAGAATTCATGAAATTCAGAGAATTTCGGGAATTTAGAAAATTCAAGGTATCCAGAGAATCCAGAGAATGCCATGAATTTAATGCAATCAGATTTCAAAGAATTCAGATAATTTGTAAATTTCCATGAAAAACAGAATTCAAGGAATTCAGAGGATTCGAGGAATTGAGAGGATTCGAGGAATTCAGATAATTCAAAGAATTTAGAGAACTCAGGGAATTCACAGAATTCAATGAACTCACAAAATTCAAGGAACTCACAAAATTCAAGGTATTCACCAAATTCAAGGAACTTACAGAATTCAAGGAATTTACAGAATTCAAGGAATTCAGTGAATTCAAGAAATTCAGTTAATTCAAGAAATTCAAAGAATTTAAGAAATTTAGTAAATTCAAGAAATTCACTGAATTTAAGGAATTCACAGAATTCAATGAATTTAGTGAATTCATGAAATGCAGTGAATTCAACGGGTTCAAAAAATTGAAGGAATTTAATTCAATCAGAGAGCTCAAGGAATTCAAAGAATTTATAGAATTCATAAAATTCAGAGAACTTAGGGAGTTCAGAGAATTCTGGTAATTCAGAGAATTCTTGTAATTCAGAGAATTCAAAGAATTAAGAGAATTCAAAGAATTAAGAGAATTCAAGGAATTCAAGGAATTAAGAGAATTCAAGGAATTGACAGAATTCAAGGAATTCCATGGATTCGGAGAATTCACGGAATTCAGATATTTTAAGGAATTCAGAGAATTCAAGTAATTAAGAGAAATCAAGAAATTTCGGGAATTTGAGGAATTCAGAGAATTCGAGGAATTAAGAGAATTCATGAAATTCAGAGAATTTCAGGAATTTATCAAATTCAAGGTATCCAGAGAATCCTGAGAATGCAATGAATTTAATGCAATCAGAATTCAAAGAATTCAGATAATTTGTGGATTTCCATGAAAACAGAATTCAAGGAATTCAGAGGGTTCGAGGAATAGAGATAATTCAAAGAATTTAGAGAACTCAGGGAATTCACAGAATTCAATGAATTCACAAAATTCAAGGAATTCGGGGAATTCAACAAATTCAAGGAATTCACAGAATTCAAGGAATTCAGTCAATTCAAGAAATTAAGTGAATTCAAGAAATTAAGCGAATTCAAGAAATTCAGTGAATTCAAGGAATTCAAAGAATTCAAGGAATTTACAGAATTCAAGGAATTCACAGAATTAAAGGAATTCAGAGAATTCAAGGAATTCACAGAATTCAAGGAATTCACCAAATTCAAGGAATTCACCAAATTCAAGGAATTCACCAAATTCCAGGAATTCACAAAATTCAACGAATTCACAGAATTCAAGGAATTTAGTGAATTCAAGAAATTCAGTGAATTCAACGAGTTACAAAAATTCAAGGAATTTAATGCAATCAGAGAGCTCGAAGAATTCAAAGAATTCAAAGAATTCAAAGAATTCATAAAATTCAGATAATTGATGAAATTCAGAGATCTCAAGGGGTTCAGGGAAATTAGGGAGTTCAGAGAATTCTGGTGATTCAGAGAATTCTTGTAATTCAGAGAATTCAAGGAATTCAAGGAATTCAAGGAATTCAAGGAATACAAGGAATTCAAGAAATTCATTGGAATTCAAGAAATTTAGTTAATTCAAGGAATTTAGTTTATTCAAGAAATTCAGTGAATTCCACTAGTTCAAAAAATTCAAGGAATTTAATGCAATCAGAGAGTTCAAAGAATTCAAATAATTAAAAGAATTTAGAGAATTCATCAAATTCAGAGAATTGATGAAATTCACAGAATTGAGGAGGTTCAGAAAATTTAGGGAGTTCAGAGAATTCTGGTAATTCAGAGAATTTAAGGAATTCAGAGAATTAAAGAAATTCACAGGATTCAAGGAATTCACAGAATTCAAGGAATTCACAGTACTCAAGGAATTCAGTGAATTCAAGGAATCCAGAAAATGCAAGGAATATAAAGCAATCAGAGAGCTTAAGGAATTCAGAGAATTCAGTAAATTCAGGAAATTGATGAAATTCGGAGAATTCAGGGAGTTCCGAGAATTCAAGGAATTCCTTGAAGTCAGTGAATTCAAGGAACCCGGAAAATTCAAGGAGTTCGGAAAATTAAAGTAATTCAGAGAATTTAAGGGTTTTAGAGAATTCGAGGAATTTAGAGTATTCAAGGAATTCGCAAAATTCAAGCAGTGCATAAAATTCACAGAATTCAAGGTATTTAGTGAATTCAAGAAATTCAGTGAATTCAACAAGTTCATACAATTCAAGGAATTTAATGCAATCAGAGAGCTCAAAGAATTGAAAGAATTGAAAGAATTTTACATAATTCATAAAATTCAGAGAATTTAGGGAGTTCAGAGAATTCTGGTAATTCAGAGAATTCTTGTAATTAAGAGAATTCAAGCAATTCACAGAATTCAAGGAAATCACAGAATTCAAGGAATTCAGTGAATTCAAGGAATTTGGAAAATTCAAGAAATATAAAGCAATCAGAGAGCTCAAAGAATCCGGAAAATTCTTAAAATTGATTAAATTCACAGAATTTAGGGAGTTCAAAGAATTCTTGTAATGCAGAGAATTCAAGAAATTCCTTGAAGTCAGTGAATTCAAGGAACCCAGAAAATTCAAGGAGTTTAGAAAATTAAATTCATTCCGAGAATTTAAGGGTTTCAGAGAATTCACGGAATTCAAAGTATTCAAAGAATTTAGAGAATTCAAAGTATCCAGAGAATCCCGAGAATGTAAGGAATTTAATGCAATCAGAGAGCTCAAGGAATCCAGAGAATCTAAAGAATTTAGATCAATCAGAAAATACAGAGTAATCGTAGAAGTCCAAGACTTTAGAAGTCTTTAAAGAATGAGCAAAAATGGCTAGAACGTAGTGTGTAACGTTTTTCGCAACTGGGATTTTGGTTAATGGTATAATAATAAGAAATAAAAAAGGGAATTCAGACCATTCAGGGAATCCAAAGAATACGAGAAATTTAAAGAGTTCAGAGAGTCCAATAAATTTGTAGAATTTAAGAAATTAGCGAAACTCTCTCAAATCCTCGAATTCTCTAAATTCCTCGAATACTCTGAATACCTCGAATACTCTGAATTCCTCGAATATTCGGAATTCCTCGATTTCCCCTAATTCCTTCACCGATGGAAATTCCTTTACCAATTATAATTCCTGTAATTATCTGAATCCACTGAATTTCCTGAATTTTTTGAATCAAAATAATGTAGGCAATTCAAAAAATTTAGTAAAATGAAAGGAATTCAGAATGTCATAGAATTTCGCAGCATTCATGGAATTCAGCTGTGTTCAAGAAACTTAGTTCATTCCGAGGATTTAAATGGATTCCAAGAATTTAGGGAATTCAGATAGTCCATAGAATTCATAGAATTCAGAAAATGCAGATAACTTAGATGATTCAGACAGTTCATAGAATTCATAGAATGCATGGAATTCATAGAATTCATGGAATTCATAGAAATTGTAGAATTCATAGAAATGGTAGAATTCATAGAATTCATGAAATTCATACAATTCGTAGAATTCATAGAATTCGTGGAATTTATAGAATTCGTAAAATTCATAGAATTCGTAGAATTCATAGAATTCGTGGAATTCATAGAATTCGTAGCATTCATAGAATTCATAGAATTCATAGAATTCATAGAATTCATAGAATTCATAGAATTCGTAGAATCCATAGAATTCATAGAATTCGTAGAATTCATAGAATTCGTAGAATTCATAAAATTCGTAGAATTCATAGAATTTGTAGAATTCATAGGATTCGTAAAATTCATAAAATTATTACGATTCATAGAATTGAGAATGAATTTGAAAATAATGCAAGGAATTCATGAAGTTTAGAAGAATTCAAAGAATTTAGATAATTCAGAGAATTTAGAGGAGTTCAGATAATTCAACGAATTTGTGGCAATTTGTAAGCATTAAAAAGAATACCTAGAATTTAATTATTTCAGAAGAATTCAAAGGGATTCAACATTGATTTAGATTAATTCAAGTGCATTCAAAGAAATTGAAGTGAACTCAAAATATTTCTGAAGGGTGGTTCTTTCAAATGCCCAATGCCTGAGTGAAGGTATCAAAATATTATTTAATTAATTTAAAAAAATTACCTTATTCCATTTTTATTAACGAATATTAAATTTAAGTAATCATGAAGTTGCTAGTATCATAAACTCATAACGTGACACTTTCCCTTGTATTTCGAGCATGGTAGTGAAATGCTTAGAAAATCATGCAATCCACCATTTTTAACTTTTTCCGCTACCATTATTATTACTTTTTTTTTGAATTTTTGATACGAATTTTTTGGCAAGAAATACGAAATGAATTGTGCATATTCGATTGGCAGACGCTTTATATTATACGAATTTTATGAAAATTGTGAAAATATTTCAAGTAGACGGAAATTGCAATCTAACAAACTTTCATCTTTTTCAAACTTCTCAACTCGATTTTAATTCTTCGAAAGTCCTTTCCTACGATTTCTGAGACCTTATCGTTTAGCGGAAATTCATGGCAAACATTATTTGAAAGCGGAAATTTTCTTCAAAGAAAAATTTTCAATTTGTCTAATTTCAAATTGTTTATTTTTGTTTATTTTCTGATTTAAATCTTTACAGTTTTCACTTGATCATTTCAAAATTAAATATCCTAAAATTAAAAATCAAATCATTTAAAATAAATCGGGACCTGAAGAATACAAATTTTTGGATTGATATTCAAAAAAAGTAAAAAAAAAAATAATCGGTTGAAATCTTCTATTCTCTTTTTGGGTTTGTAAATTTATAAAAATACCTATAGGTTCAAAAATTAGAGGGGATTTTTCATATGTAGAGTTTTTACTTGTTAACAATAACAAAAATAGTGATATTAAAAAATAATATTTAGAATTTTTTTAAATGTGCAGAAATACGATTTTTTTGGATTAAGGTGAATGCACACTTTTTTTTAATAGGTTAAATTTGTTAAAAACTTGTTATTATTTGCTTTTCGTGGAAATATTTTTTTCCGATGTTTAAACGTGCCAAAAGTGCAAAAAAATAAAAAAACCTAATATTCCTAAATCACGAAAAGAAATGTTTTCACAAAAGGAAAAAGACAATATTTTCCTTTGGTTCAAGCTAAAGACATTTTTGGTTTCAAATATTTAACTTTTTCCAAAATGTGTGGATCTGAATAAATATGAGAAGCAAGATTTTACAATGGCTTAAAAATTCTAAATAGAGTAATTTCTTTCTAAAAGTTTCACATTTTTTTTAATAAATGTTCACTATTAAAAAAATTGCATATAAAAAATATGCCATAATGTTTGAGCTTGTATAATTTTTTTAGAATTTTAAAATAAAAATAGAGAGATTCGGATGCAAAAATACAAATTTTAATCTCTCAGCTCAAACGATTTCATGATTTTTAAATACTACCATTATTATTAATATTATTCGAGCTTCATCTCTTTTTCAACAGAAGATTTTGCAAATAAAATTGAAACGATCACACTTTTCAAAGCATTTTTTAATGGCAAAAATTTAGTAACTTCAATAAAAAATTTTTTTAATTGCAATTTAAAAATCTTTCAGTTTCAAACGAAGCTTGTAATTATTATTTTTCTTCAGATTTAAATTTAAAAATTTGCATTTCTAAAGATTGTAAGTTTCGATATGATCAAATTAGAAAGTTTTCGAATTGCCTAAAATTAAAGTTTTCTGATTTTGGATTTTGCAACTCTTAAGTAATGGAAATAAAAATGAAATTATTTTCAACGCTTTGATTTTGTGTATATTTAATTCAAAACTTTAAAATAAAAACTGTTAATTTTAATGACTTTCAGCTTTGTAAGAAACAAAAATTTTAGGTTATTCTCATTCGAAAATTGTCTAATTTTATTCGAGATTCCGTATTATAATATATTATATTTTATAGGCTACTAATTTCTCTCTCTGATTTAGAAAACAATATATATATATATAAACTAATTAAAAATAGAAGGTTTATATTTTTTGAGTACAGATTTTTAAAGATTACAACCCTGAAATTTGAAATATTTCAGGAACACAAAAAACTCAACAGCGCACGGCATCCTAACTAAATTTATTTTAATTTTAATTAATTTATATTTCTATAATTATAAATAATACTATGGTATAATTATATTAATCATGAATTATAATTACAATGAATATTGCGTATAAGTTTTGAGACTTACATCTGTAGCAAAAAGTATCCTTAGTTCTGCAGAAAGTCTCAATTTGCTTTTGTCGTTAGATGATCACCCA
Organism: Andricus coriarius; assembly: GCA_932066315.1. NCBI lineage: Eukaryota > Metazoa > Arthropoda > Insecta > Hymenoptera > Cynipidae > Andricus > Andricus coriarius. The sequence goes on along the minus strand of CAKNWT010331081.1, from coordinate 1,076 downwards.
AATTAGGATTAATAGGAAAGAGTAGTCTCAACCAAACTTTGGCGAATTTATTTAAATTTCAACCTAACAACCAATTTACTTTTTACAGAATTAATAATAAATAGTCTTATTTGAAAGCATTCACTTATTACGTCAGACTATTTTCAGTTTTTCAACAGTTTCAGTTTTTCAACAGTTTCAATAGTTTCAATAGTTTCAATAGTTTCAATAGTTTCAACAGTTCAATAGTTCAATATATAAATAGTTTAATAGTTCAATAGTTTCAATAGTTTTAATAGTTTCAATAGTTTCAATAGTGTCAATAGTTTCAATAGTTTCAATAGTTTTGCAACCTATTTGATGCCAGTATAAGAATACTTTGAATTAAATTCTTTAATTTTTTTTCAGCAGATCAGGGGCCTTCCATAATCTCTTTTACCTTTTTTAAAAGAATTTTCATCTTCCCCTGTTTTTAAGAAAGTTTTGTTTTTTCTCGTTTTTCTTGCTTAAATTTCAACCTAATAAATAGAATCTAATAACAATATCCGATTATTCTTGGTTTAAAGTTTTTTCTTTCTTAGTTCAAAAATTATAAATTTTGTTGAAAATTCGTTTAATTTTCAGTTGAAAATTAATTTCTCTGTCTATTTTTTGTCAAAAGTTTATCTTTTTAAGTTGAAAATTTAACTATTTATTTGAAAATTCTTCTTTTATAGTTCAGATTTCAAGTACTTGATTGAAAATTCATTTATGTTGTTGATAACACAGACACACAAAAAAAATCTTTTTTCGGGTCTGGAGGTCAGACCATGTTGACTATATGTTTTTTGGGTCGCTGAATCCGAATCCAAGGTCCAAAGAACACCAACCAGCACGTCAGGGTTCTGACATAGCCTCATAAAGCCTCATAAAATTGTTTATTTTTATGTCCAGGGGTCAGACTATGTTAATTATATTTTTTGGGGTCGCTGAATCCGAATCCAAGGTGCATAAAACCCCAGCACGTCAGGGTTCTGACGTAATCTTAAAAAACCTAATACAAATTTCGTTTGAGTCAGGGGGTCAGACCATGTTTATTATATGTTTTTGGGGTCGCT
>CAKNWT010331079.1:0-13170 GCA_932066315.1 Andricus coriarius | reverse complement strand
AATTCATTTTCTTTGATTAACAGTTAATTTTTGTTATTTGAAAAGTCCAATATTATATTTCTGGTTCAAAATTATTTATTTTTTTATTTGGTTCAAAGTTCTACTATTTAATAGGAAATATAATTATTTGTTTGAAAATTTGACAGTTTCATCTTTTTGTAAAAAAGTAACCTTCTTTTGGTACATAATTGAAAACTCTATTATTATATTTTTGGTCCAGAATTATTATCCTTTGATTAAAAATTCTTCTGTTTGGTTGAAAAATTCATTATTTTGTTGAGAATTCAACTATTTTGTTGAAAAGTCATCTTTCTTGGCTGAAAATTTTTCTCGTATAGTTGAAAGATAATTTTAAAAGTATACTAACATATTTTTGGTCCAAGATTCATTTCCTTTGGTTAAAAAGTGTACTATTTTGTAAAAAAAGTCATCTTTTTGTGGTTGAAAATTCAACTATTTAATTTTAAATTAAGGATTTATATTTTTTAAATCAAAATTCAAATACTTGGTTGAAAGTTGAATTAACTTGTTACACAATTAATTTATTGGTTGAAGATTGAATTATTTGTTTGAAAATTTAATTATTCTGTTAAAAATTAACTTATTTGGTTAAAAAGTCATCTTTTTTGTTTGAAAATTCACCTGCTTTGTCTTTTTGGATACATTTTTTTTAAAATTGTAATTCACACTTTTTGGTAGATAAATTGAAAATTTAACTCTCTGTTAAAAAATGCTAAAAACTGCATCTTTTTGGCTTAAATATTCGACTGTTCCGTTAAAAATACAACTTTTTCTCGTTAAAGTTAATTTTTTTGCAGAAAATTCGACCATTTGATTGAAAATTCGTACTTGTGGATTGAAAATTCAACTGTTTGGTTCTAAATTCCTGCCTTTTGCTTAACAGTTAAACTATTTAGTCGTAAATGTAACTGTTGGTCTATAAATAATTTTATTTCATCTTAAAAATGTAACTATTTGGTTAATAAATCGTCTTTCTTGGCAGAAGGTTAATCCTTTTGGGTGTAACAGTCAACTGTTTTCTAAAATATTCTAATTTTTAGCTTGAAAACGCAACTCTTCCGTTGAAAATTAATCTTTTTTGGTAGAAAATTACTCTTTTTTTGGTTGATAATTCTACTATCTTGTTGAAAATGCAATATGTTATGGATTAAAATCTTAATCGTTTCATATTCAATACAATATTATAGTTTAAAAATTTAATATGGTGTAAGAGCAATTCCATGTTAAATCATCTTAGAGGCGTCCATAAATCTCTTGACGCGTTTTTCCATTGTTTAAATAAATATGAAAATAAAATTTTCCTGAAGTGAAAAAGGATACAACGATATAAACAAAAGAAAAACGCGTCACGAGATTTATTGCCCGTTTTCTAAGGCGGGCGTTGAGCACGCCATGCCACAATTATTTCTCGAAAACTAAGAGAAATCCCATTTTTATATCTACAGGGCTTTTAGTGGACATTGTAAGCTTTCTATGAGAAATCAAAGAAAATAAAAGATGGATTTGTTTTCTTCAAAAAAATAGTTTAAAAATCTGTTTTTGAAAAATCCAAAAAATTTTATAAGTTTTTTTTAAAAAAATATGTCTTCAAAACTGCGTTTTATTATGAATAATAAAAAAATACACCTCAGAGAACAGATACTAGAATTTTTATCAAAATTCTAACAATAGATGAAATTCTTCAAATGATTTGACATGGAATTGCTCATAATTATAAAAAATATCCAATACAACTACAATACGAAACTATTTTCATGATTTTTTATTTCTTTAGAGATATTACCTATTGATATAAACCTCATTGAACCTCAGATAATAACTTTTAAGATAGATAAAATACGATAAAATATGAAGCACAGAATGAAAATTTATAGCGCTATTTGCGATGAAGGCCATTTTGGAATTCGTGCAGATGTATTGTTAATTACATTTGCGAAACTTCCGCAAACGATCATCTGTTCTGATTTCGAAGCGCTATCGTAATTGTGAAATCAGGCCGGAGGCTGGGGCAAAAATAATAACAATTTCGTTGATCGGATGGCCGAAGGGGAAGTTATATGAGCAAATTTCCAAGATGATGAACCTCTTAATTATAACCTCTCCTCTCTCTATTCCTTGACTACTGTTTAGCGCTGCCGGGTACAGAACCAAGCTGGTATAAATCGAGTTCCGTCCGGGCCTTAATACCGTAGCAAATTCAATTTATCGTGGGTGGCTGCTATACATATCGGACGATGCTGTAATTAAATTGTTACTGCGGGCGGACCGCACGCCAATCGACATGGGCGGCCCCCAAACACCCACGCGTTCCTCCGATTCGCAATCCTTTTATTTCCGCGCACGTTCTCTATTAATATCTTAGTGCATTAATAAATCTACAAGTTTTCTTTTTCCCCTTAGGGCTGTTGAAAAAATACGTCACGGTTATTTGAATACTATTTCCACCCTTCCCCTTCTTCGTCACAGACCATCATACAAAGCTTGACCCCCGGGGTAACGTCACTAATACGAACATCCCACACACCTACCAAGTAAAAATTTTTTTCAACGATTTCATTTGATAATCGCCTAAAATATAACACAAAGCATACACACATAATATTTTAACAGAATTCACGGCCCAAGATGTTTTCAAAACAGGGGAAATACCGCTCAAAAAATAGTTTGGGTGTATTCATTATGGGTGTAATTATTTGTATTTATTTCTTGAGAACTTTACTTCCTTATAGGTATCAAATAAATTGACTTCCTCACAAATGGAGATTTTTCTCTAACAAAAAAAATAATTGAGACTTTCAATGTTTTTGAGCTTATGTTTCTTACCGAAAATCAGAGATCCCATCAAAATGCCAATCGATATGTTCCGTTAGAATGAACAACTTCAAAACTTACGGTAGTGTCATATTCCAACTTGAAAAAAGTTTTTTTCATATAAAGAATGTAACCTTTTTTTAAACTTTCTAAGTCAGTAATAATTGGTCAAGAATGGCCATCCAAAGTTTGTCAATAGGTCAATTCACGCGTCTTGGAGACGCGAACAATTATATCAAATACAGTACAGTTATATTCCCAATGTAAAAAAGTCTTCTTATAAACAAGGTAAATGATTTTGTTGACAAATATAAAAGCGATAGTGGTAGGTTATGGTAGGCCATGAAAGGTTTTTTAATTAAGCAATCGATGCATCTCGAAAACGCAAACAAATATATCATCTAAATTACTGTTGTCTTCACAATATTAAAAAAATATTTAAAAAGTTTGCATCAAATGAACAGGATACAAATATAGTTTCCAAATTTATAAATCGGTATTGCTAGATCATTAGAGGTAATGGAAGGGTTGTCAGTAGGCCATTCAATGCGTTTTCTTGAAACGTCATAAATCGGTACTGGTGGGGCATACAAGGTTCAACAATAGGTCGATCCATGCATCTAGAAGACGCAAACAAATACACTATACATATAGCATCGTTGTATTTTGAATAACAACCAAGTTTTTCTCATATAAAGTAGGTAATTTTTTTTTAAATCTCTAAAAAACCCTTTTTAATGGCTAATCTAGCTCAAAATAGTATGATACCTGGATATCAATCCAACCTACAAATATTCCTCCCATGATTATAGCTCTTTTATTTTTCGAGATATGGTAAATAGAAAAAAGTTACAAACACACACAGTTGCAAAATTGTATTTTCAAGCTCCTGGGGTCGAATAATACAAAAATATGATTAAAAAATAGATTTAAAATGTAGGTAATTACAAACCTCTCTCCATGAGGAAGCAATATGATAATTTTTCATGAAAAGAGGGGAATAATAGGAAAATAAATTCTTTGAAATTGAATTACTGCATAGGTACCATACTGAATGCAACATGAAACGCTTAAAATTTCAAATCGAAACATATTGTATTTTTAACAAAGTAGTTGGATTTCCAAGCAAAAATAGTAATTTCCTACCAAAAAGATGAATTTTTAATCGAAACGGACGAATTTTGAACAAAATAATTCGAATTTTAACAAAAAAGTTTAATATGGAAAAAAATTAAATTTGTAAGAAAATAGTTGATTTTTTAACTATACAATTACATTTTAAATAAAATAGTTCAAATTTCATCTAAATCATGAATCTTCAAGAACAAAAATAAAATTTTAATAAAGAAGTTCAACTTTAAACCAAGTAGCTGGATTTTTATTAAAAAAAGATCATTTCTTAAGTAAAAATTTAATAGCTAATATTTCAACAAAAAAAAAATTTTAAATTTTAAAGAAAAACAGTGGAATTTAACGAAAGATTTGCATTCTTGATAAAAAAGTTAATTTTCAATCAAAAATAGAATGTTTAGATGTGAAATTAAAAAAATTGATTTTCAACCAATAAAAAAACTAATTTTCAATTCAATAGTTAAATTTTCAACAAAAGAGATGGATCTTCAACTGATAAAATGAATTTTTAACAGATTAGTTTTAAGTTTTGACCAAATAGTTGAATTTGTAACTGAAAAGTATCAATTTTTTTATCAATAATGGAATCGTTAAATTTTCAGTAGAAAAAATTATTTTTTAACAAAAAAAAAGAAGAATTTTCAACAAACTAGTTGAATCTTCAACCAATAAAATAAATGTTGAATAAAATAGGTCAACTTTCAAACAAGTAGTTGCATTTTCAACGAAGAAAGATTAATAGTTTAAGAATAGTTTAAGTTTTAGTTTAAAAAATTAATTTTCAACAAAACAAAAACAATTTTCAGCCGAATAGTTAAATCTTCAAACAATTAAATGAATTGTCAACAAAGTCGTTCAACTATCAACCCAGCAGTAGTTGAATTGTCAACCAAAAATATACATTCTTAATGAAAAATTTAATAGTTTACGTTAACTAAAAACGATCAATTTTCAAACAAAAATGGGTTAGTTCAATTTTCAGTTAAGAAAATTAAGATGACGACAACTTTGGAAGAAATTTTGTAATCAAAATTTCTTTCGGTACACTCTTTTGGGGTCTAAAAGGGCAGTTCACATTCGTTAGCCAGCCTTCTACCACCAATGTTCATGTTTTTAGCCATGAAAAATAAAAATGAGAAAATCACAAATTCAACTTTCCGATAAAATCTCACTAGATACGATAAATAGTCCAAAAACAAAATTATTACTTTCAAGAAGTTCTACTAAATTGTTCTGGATCGTTTTTTAATAGGGATAATGGGATAATAAAATATAAAATTAAAGCCTATAGATAAACAAAGCAAAATGCGATAGAAGGTTTAACATCAAAGTTTCTCGCCCTCAAGAGACCTTAAAATTTTTCTACCTGTTTTTGGGTAGTACGTATAGTTTGGCCATGAAATTAGAATTTTCGCATTCTCATCATTTATGATGGAAGGCATTAGATTCATGTGAATTTGGACCTATCCAGTTTTGATCAATTTTCGACGTATTAAAACACCCTGAGTTAGAAAAAACCGGGTTTCACGATGATGTCGGTCTGTTTCGAAAAAAATTTCTAATCAGATTTTAATTGCTAATATGTACAAGTTCAGGGCTCGGACTCACTTTAGAGATTGAAAAAGTTGTTATAGTTTCATATATATTGAAAAATAGTTGCAAAACTGTGTTTTAAATTTCTAAAATATTTTATTATGTAAATTCTAAACCTAATTTATAAAAGTGTTATTTTGATGATTTCACGGAGAAAAATGGATGTTTAAATGTAAATGTTCAAATGGTAAGATTGTACCGCCTAACACGTAGATATTCATGTCAAACATCTACTATCTTTTTGAGGTGTTAGGCGTAAACATATTTTTATGTTAAACGGAAACACATTCAGATGTTAAAATCGTCCTAGCGCATGCGCATCGCGCATTGGAATTTAAGGACTATATTTGACAGCTATATATTTTTGATATTGCAATTATGGAATATTATACAATTTCGGAATATTTCCAAAGAATCAAAATTAGCAATCCTTAATTAAAATTGGATAACAACTTTTTTCTGCCTACACGACGGAACAAGGTTCTTAAGTTGAACTTAAGTTGAACTGATCTCGTATCGAAACCTTTGTAACGTTTCTTTGCGAAATTTGCAAGCAATTTTTCCAAGCCCGTTGCTTGGAAAAATTGATGCAAATTTCGCAAAGAAACGTGACAAAGGTTTCGATACGAGATCAGTTCAAGCTCGAACACATTTGACAAAATGTTTCTAAATTTAAAATACAATTTGAGTTTAAGTAAACTAAAATAGATAGGATTTTAAATGCTGAATACAGCTCATTCGTTCTTAGCATACTTACCTCGTTTTTATTTTTTATTTTGAATTACAAATATTAAACATAACCTGAACTTGACTGAACGTATCATCTGATCGTCATTTAATGCCCTTTATCTGTCATTCGTTCATTTCGAAACATTAAAGTTCAATTTTGAATTCCCAAATAAGTTATCAATTAATTCTTTAAATGCGATCAGAAATAAGTAAACTCTTCAAATATTTACAGCCGTTATTTGACATAACCATACATGTAATATTTCGGATGTTTCAGTTGAACATTTTGGATGTTAGAGAGTAACATCTCACTTTTTAACGTCTCCAGATAATAACTATGAACATCTATATTGCTGTCCTATAGTTAACCATAAAATATGTTACGCGTGAACATCTAGATGTTACGTTTAAACATCCATTTTTCTCCGTGTTGTTATCATCTGCGTTTGAGCCCTAAAAGTTCCTAGTTTCGAAATTTTGAGACATAATTTATTAACCCAAACTAAAATCCGCGTCAATCAGCGATAATTGTTATTTAAGAAGGACCACTCGATTTATTGCTATATGATGATAATAGGGACATTTACAACTATTTCAGCTGAATTTTGGCTCAAAAATATTGCTAATTTTTAGCTTATGACGAAAAGTAGCATATAATAGCATATAATGTATTTAGGTTTAAAAACCTTTTGAAAAAGGTACGCAATTGTATCGAAATGTACGTAAAGGATGGAGAAAGGAGTTTTTAATTAATAAATTTTGAGTTGGAAAGTTGTTATTGGCTCATTTTTTATTTAATTTTTATGTGGACCGTAAGACATACAAAATTTCACAAATTAACATTCTTAAACATCGTCGGTCGAAGAAAAGGATTGATTTGTTCATCAAATCATTACAAAAGTAGCATATCATTGGAAATTACTCATTGCAAAATTAAAAAATGCTTATGTTTCGTATTTTATTAATCATTAGTACAAAGGACCCACTGCTGGCATGGGTCGGAGACAGCGTCTGACGATCCCTCGGCTACATGAGGGGAAGTTGGGTGGAGGGGATGTATTTGTTAAATCCGAAGGAGCTTTAACAAAAGGGAATTCACAATTAGCAAATGATAGATGTTAATTAACCGAGCGCGAAGCGCAAGGTAAATATATTATTATCGAGCGCGAAGCGCGTGATCCGACAGACGCCCGTCTTAGGCGCGTTCAAACTTAGGAGCGAAGCAAGTCACGTGCAGATTTTTTATTATTATTACTATTATAGAGAGGCGCGTGGGTGGAAGGCCTCGACTCAGCATTGAAAAGCAACACCCTCCTTTCATCACCTGCTTCGCTTACCCTTTGTACGCCCTTAATCCACTTCGCGTGTAAGATGTCGAATTTGAATATTCGAACATGCTTGGTTTATTTCGAAGCCCGCGAGTGCACTTAAGAACAAGCAAATGAGAATTCAGGCGCTCACTTTCGAGCTATCGTTTATCGAATAAGCTGTTGCAATAAGTTTCTCATGAATATACTTTATACTATATTAAATATAATTCTATATTCCGTTTCAATACCAAGGCTAAATGAATATGTGAATCGACTTTAAGTAATTTAATGTGAACGGAAATAATCATCAAATTGTGTTAAATTAACGTCCATTTGACCAGTATGCAAATATCGGTAATGCAACTGGAAAAGTCTGAGCAGAATATGGATTGCATTTATTGATACGTTTAATTTATTCCATAGCTAATTTAAGAATTATTTTTCACTTCTCTTCCTTTTTCCACCCTTTTTTATAGATAAAATTATATTTTTAGTCCTAATATTACGGATCTTCATATGTCGGATAATTAAATCATTATTGCTTGTTTCGTCTATTAGGAAAAAATAAAAAGTAGTATTCAAGTTTTTATTTATATTATTCATATTTTGCGAGCAATATTTGTGTAATTAAATTGTACAATTGGCAGTAGGGGAAACCACCCTACAGTAGATAATGATTTACAGTAGATAATTTTAATTAACTGGAACATTGACAAAAAAAGTTATTTGCTTTTGTTATTATAATATTTCAGCAAGGATGCTGCATGTTCTGACGAAGTTTCATTGAAATTTTATAATTAATTAATGTGTGAGAGCAAAAAATTAATTTTTAACTTGAAAAAAAAAATTTCGCCTCTTCTTCATTCATACTTTTTAACTTAATGAAACATTTTTGTGGCATGTTCATACATTAGATTAGAATCAAAGCTTGAAGTTTAATAAACAATATTTATCGATACCAAGAGTTCTTTCTTTAATATTTATAAATATTCAAGGACTTTTTATTAGGCATTACATTTTCCAACAGTAGATAACCAACAGTAGATAATCGCAAAATTACGAAAAATGTCGCTATCAAAATTGGCAGCTCTGCGACTGTCTCGCAGTTGTTTTAAGTTAAAGGTTGTGTTTGTTTGTTTATTTTGATTCGTGACGTTTTTAAATTTAAGTTATTGTAAATAATAAACCAAGCAAATAGTGTAAGTTATTATTTATTAAAAATCACATAATGTTTAGTTGTGTTTTAAGGAGTCTTTCGGAATAGATATCATTTTTGGGATTAAGGTATGTAAAAATTCTGCACTTTTCTGTCATCGCAAGTCAGGTTAAATGGAATGAAGATTAAAAATCTCGTACCAATCGTACCAATCTCACGGAATATCAGAGGTAAAAACAAAATGTCAATAATTTAAACTTTTGTGATTTTTGTAAAATAATCATGGTTTAAACTATTATTTACACAATAAACTGATTTTAATTGTAAGTATACTAATGATACATTATAATGATCGAGAATTGAGTATTTTATCATGCCCAGGAGCAATATCGGAAACGATTATCTATTGATGGACAGAGCTGTCAAAATGGTACCCTTGACCAAGTCTAATAAAAATGTTTAATACAGCTAACTGATGCAGTTAAAACGCTGTTGAATATTATGCTATTTACTGTAGGGTGGTTTCCCCTACATAACAAGATATTCAACAAAATGGCAATTTACAAAAGACCGAATAAACATTATGTAAAATCGAAATAATTATTTAAAGATAAAACAAATTTCTACTTCCGAGACGAAATTTTGTTGGATTGCGGCAAATAAAATTTAATCGAAAAAAGTTATCCAGGTTCGAGGAAATGGATATGGAAGTTTAAAAAATCAAAGTGACACTGAGCTAAAATCGGACATGGCTTGACTGCAAATTGCGATAAAAAATTCAATTTTCAGTTAAAAAAGAAAATAAAATCACGCTTTGGAGATATTAGGTTTCTGAATACGGGTAAATAAAGTTTGATCGAAAAAAGTTAGCAGATTCCGAGAAAACCGACCCAGCATTTTGAGATAAAAATTTGATGGTTTTTCAAAATCGGCTTTGGATAGCAATTAAAAAACGATTTTTCAAAATTATTATTTGCAAAAGTAAAAACTGGCTCCCGAGATATGAAGGTGCTGAGTGAAAACAGATATTGTTTGATCCAAGAACATGATTCTGCTCTTAGAAAATCCAAATTAAAGATCACAATATCTTGCTATGATAATAATGTCATTAAATGGTTGAAAAAATTGAATAATTAATTTACTTCTAAATTATAGTATCAAATAATTATATTTTTGAAGAAATCCTTTGACCCCAATTAAATCATTTCACAGTATCTTCAGTGTTCAAAATCGAAAGTTTCTAAATTTTTGTATTCATAAAATTATATGATATAAAATGTAAACGTTCTAAACTGTTTAACCTTAGATTGTATTTTGTGCACTTTTTGTATTCGACCATTATTCTTCAAAAATTTGGTTAACTGATCTAAATGAAATTTAGACGTTCAGTTCAATAAATAGGCAACAATATGGGATTCTTAAACTTTAATCATAAGAATTGATAAACCTTTTGATGTAAATTAAAACATGTTATACTGCCTTGAAAGTTCTCTAAAATTTAACCGTAAATTTTGGTAACCAAAATTTGATTTTAAAAATTTTAAAACAATTTCTTTAAATATGCAAGATACAAAAAACTAAGAACGCCATTCGATTCTGTTTAAAAAATTACATAAAATCCATGTATTGGACAATTTTTTGTTCCACCCAATTTGTTATATAAATGAACTTGAATTTCATGCAATATTTATTTATACTACGTCACAAATTGAGTTCATAAAAGAATAGTTTAAACTTTATGTATTTTTTCAGCTGAATCGAATAGCTCAATTAGTTTCATGATTTTATAAAAAATATTTTTTTTTTTAAGTTTAAGAAAATGGTAATTTTTAACTGTTGAGCCTTCTATTTGTCTCGTAACATATTTATGGTGTTTAACTGATATATTTTATACGGATTAGAAATTATAGTTTGAAAAAACAATTTAAAGAAACAAAATTTGCATGCATATTTTCTCAAAAAGTGCGAAGTTTCTCCAACTATTTTTCAAATACAGTTATAGTACTTTATCAACTCTAGAGTGTACTTTTACTTCTTTTTTTAATAATTCGAATTTTGAGAAGTTTTTCTTGCTCTCCTGAAATTTGATTTTGGCTCTTATATGGTTCTGCCAGAAGACGCTTCAATTGAAATATTTTATAAGTGAGAATTTTCAAATGCAAAGCGACCAGGAATGAACAATTAAAAATTATTCAAATTAAATATTTTTTGATTCGATTTATAATGATATCTACCAGATCAAAATTAACAGCATTTCTTGGATTTTTAGAATTGTTCAAAATTGAAGATTAAAAAATCTTAGCTTTTAAAATTACAGAATTTCTTAATTAGAATTCTAATATCCTGCCGTAAATTTGAAATTGAAAGCATTTATAAAAACGTACAGTATTTATTCGCAGAGTAAACATAGTACCGCTGAATAATTTTCAAAATGGTGAAAATCTGAACATTTTTAACTGACAAGATCTAAATACTTTAACTTTAAAACCGTCAAAATTAAATCCATCAAACTTCAAGAAATTATGTAAATCGTAAATTAAAATTATTTTAAGTTTCTGTCTACAGGTAATAATTCAAATTTTGACTAATGGAAATCGACTGGTATGAAATATTTTTATTTTTTATTTATAAGCGTGAAAAGAGAACACATTTAAAATCGTGAAGAGCTGTTTCTCAAATCAAAACCCTTGGACCCTTTAAAAATATGCAAAATTTCACTCAGAAAATATTGTGGAGTGAAAATTTCAAAGGTCAAACTTTGAAAAATTAACTATTTCTACAGAAGTTATTTAACATAATTAACTGGAATCTGAAAAATACAAAAATTAAAACTTGGAAATATAAAAATTCTTAAGATTTTAAATGACAGTTTAAAACCTACTTTCAAAATTTAGATCCTAAACATTTTTTCTTTGCTTTCTTTCAGTTTCCCCTTTTATTGCCTCGAGATAATTTGATAAATAGGTGAAAGTCCTTGAGAGATTGATAAATTTCTTCAATGGCAAGGAGCGTGATTTTGCAACTCATATTTCACTGTCATTTTTTTCCCAAATTATCGTTAAGATTCAACAGGTGCTAAATCAGCTGGTAAGCAATCAAGGTAGCATTAAAATTTACGCTCAGTATAATAATATTTCGTTGTGCAGTCTTGTTTGACCGCGCCGGGAATGATATCGATTTTGTTAATTACCCCAGTAAACTTTGATGAAATCAGCGTCGCGCAAGAGCGCGCGTCATTTATTTGTCGTAAATTCAGCGGCAGACGCCGCGTAGTTAACGGCTTCAAAGTAATTAGGCTTTCCGTAGCAAACACGAGGGAGCGATTTCGCGGTAAGGACAAATAATTGGCAATAACGAGTGGATGAGACGATGAGACCAGCAGACGGCAGAAATGACATCGGACCATCCAAACAAATTGAACCTTCCCGACCGTGCTCCGTGACGCAGACGATGATACGACTAATTCTCAGAATTTTAATAAATGATCCAAGGAATTTAAAAAATTATTTTCTAAATTTATTCCTTGATGAAGCGAAATCCTTTAGAAATTGTCATTATTAGGAAATATTTAAATTCTATTCAATAATAAACTTTTCTAATTTTTATTTTTTTCCTCTGCATATCAGTGGAAATAACTTTGCGAATTAGATAACGTTTACTACGTTTCCTGATGATAAATTTCAACAAAGCTTGCATCAGCTTGCATCAGGCTTCATACTCTTTACCCCGTTCCCCTCTTTTCATCGTCTTTTAAAAAAATTCCTTAATGCAGACTTTCTTTTCGGTTTAAAAATCAACTTAACTTTTTTGTTGAAAATTCTGTTTATTTTTGGTAGAAAATTAATCTTCTCTGTTGGAAATACATCATTTTTGTTCAAATTCAACTTTTTCAAATTAATTTTCTGTTGAATTAAACTGGTTAAAAAAATATATATTTTTTTTGTAAAGTAACTTTTTAAACTGAAAATGTAACTATTCCATTTTCGGTTAAAAAATTATCTCTGTTGGTTGATTATTTTTCTATGTGGTTGAAGATTAATTTCTTTCTTTGAAAATTCGTTGTTTGGTAGAAACTTCATCTTTTAGTGTAAAAAAAATTATCTTTCCCCTATTTCAATTTTTTCCACTCTATTTAATAATTCCTCTTTTCCTCCTGTTTTTAAGACACTTTCCCCTTTTCTCGATTTTCGCTTAAGTACAGACTGAATTAGGGCAGTTGCTGTGTCAAAAATCAGATCTCTGAAAAAATAGTTTTTCTATGATTTTAAGAATGAAAAAATTATTACTGACGATGTCATTTTAATTAGAAAATATTATTTTTAATGTAAAAATGTTAAAACTTACAAAAACATTTACCTTAACAATGTTTTTTGCAATTTGATTCTTGCTTACTTTCGCTTCTAACTGATTTTTGAAAAA
>CAKNWT010331077.1:0-14495 GCA_932066315.1 Andricus coriarius | reverse complement strand
TGAAACTTTACAAAATACCTAACTTCTCTTGAATAAATTCCAGGAAATTTAAGAAAATACATTGAAAGCATTAAAATAGGGTACCATAGGGACCAAATCTTAAAAATAGGGTACTTTAGGGAGCTTAACTGAATATAGGGTACAATAGGGGATATAGGGACCGGGCTGTGAGGCCTGTGAAATGTTAACAATTTCTAAAATCATTCAAATTTCTGAAATAAGTGTTCAAAATTTTTAAATTTCTAATGTTATTTCAATTTCTAAAATTATCAAAACTTCTCGATGAAATCTCATGAAATATTTTCGCCATAAGACAGAGTTTTAGAATAGAAACTATTAGGACAGCTCATGGTATATGATAATAGAATATGATAGAATAGGATAAAAAATTAAAAAATTACTTCGAAATAATTACGAAACTCATGTCGACTGCGTTTCTTAGCCCAATTTTATGTTTTATGTTCAAAATTAAATTTCCAACAAACAAATAAAGAAAAAATTTTAGAATTTCCTTTTGTCAATGTCAATAATAGATATTATATTAATTAATGATTTGAAAGGTGACAGTAGAGAACAAGATAATCAGCAATAACAATATATTTACTGTATATGCGTGGTGACACATCATCTTATATTTAAGGACACGGCTGACCAAAGAAGGTCACTACCACTTGAAAAGGCGTCGCTCGCGAGTATGGTGCTAATGACTTTTTTATTCGATAACTCACAGAATTTCATCGTCCAAACGTCAAAAGTGAGCTTCCAAAAGCATCCTAACGACATGCAAACGATTGGTAAAAAATGTTTTAAAAAAAAATTAAAATTTGTTCCGCAGCGTTAAGTTAGCACTCCAATTTTGAAAACTCAATATTTTTTAGTTTTGCCGTCCAAACGAAAAAAAAAATTGGCTTCCAAACGCATCCTAACGACATCATTATAAAAAAATAATGTTAACATATTGAAAGAAATATTGAAAAGAAATAGAGAAACCACAAAAGGAATTTCATGGGATTTTATAGGATTTTTAAACATCTCAAGTAATTCTGAAGTATTTCATCGGTTTTCAAGACATTAAAAAATATTTTCACGGATTTCAAGGAATTTCTTAAGATTTCGAAAGATTTCAAAGAATTTCAAAGGATTAACAATTTTTTTAAACATTACCGGAATTTTTAAGGGATTCCGGAGGATTTCAAGAGATTTCAAAGAAGTTTGAAGTATTTCTAAAGATTTGAGGAATTTCAAAAGAATTTTGGAAAATAAATCAAATTAAATTCAAATGCAAGGGATTCTTAGCGATTTTTAATATTTTAAGGGCTTTTGAGGTATTTCAAGGAATTTCACAAGATTTTAAGCATTCCATTGAATCTTCAAGGATTTCAAAGATTTCTAGAGATTCGAACCGATTTTTAGCAAAGTTTTCAAGGGATAAGTGAAATTAAATTTCAGAGGATTCCTATTGATACGGAAGATCTCTAGGAATTTTAGATATTTTGAGGGATTTGAACGGTTCTTTTTTTAAAGAAATTTAATAAGTAAGTTTAATTTAATTTATTTTCAAGAGATTCTAACGATTTTCAAAGATCTTGAAGGATTTTAATGATTTTAAGTTATTTAAAAAGATTGCAAAGAATTTACAGAGATTTAAGGGATTTTATAGAACCTCCAAGTATTATAAAGGTTGTAGGGGATTTTACAAATTTCAAGGGATGTCAACGTATTTTTAGTAAACCTTAGGGAATAAATTTAATTAAATTTTTGAGTGGTTTTAAATCATTTCTACAGATTTTTAACTATTTTAAAGATAGTTTCTCTACTTTTTACATTAATTCTTTTAATATTTTTGTATTATTTATTAAAATACTGATTAGCGATTATCTTATAATCGTTTTCTATATAATGATTTTCTATAGTAAATTTCCTATAATTGCGAAAAAAATTATAGGAAAATCATTATTGGCCTAATTTTGATTTCAATTGTTTATTTATAGGTTTATTTATAGACCTAACATTATTATTTATTTCCAGCCTACTATTTATAGGCTATTTATATGTCGAAAAGAAGAAACAACCTTTTCATGAGAAATGTCATATTTTTCAATAATTTTCAATGATTTCTGCCATTCAAGAATTTATTTTTAAAAATTGGATATACTTAGGTCGTTGGAAATCCATTCATAGTGATATAGAAAAGTCAGAAAAAAAGTAAAATTAGTTAAATACACCATTTGAATATGTTTAACATCGTTCGCATTAATATTTTTTTCTAAGATGTGTCATTTCTTCCGTACTATAATTAATACTTTCAATGTAAATTTAAAACTACAGTCTTCAGTATAGCGAAGTAAAAATGCTAAAATTAATCGAATCGTTTGAGAGGGATAACAATTTGTGGGTCGACATCCAAAATAAGTAAATAAAAAAAAATTTCAATCGGTTAATATCTTCTGTTCTCTTTTTTAAATTTACAATATGAAATTTTAAAAATTGTCCTATTTAGAATTTTTTGAAAATGTACAAACACTTGTTTTTTTAGATTGATTCGAACCTGAAATTTCTTTAGCTTGAACCACAGAAACATGTTATCATTTTTAAATCATGAGAAACATTTTTTTCTTGGTGTTTATAATGTTCCAATAGCGCGTCAAAAAAAATCCCAAAAATCCTGAATCGCGACAAAAGTTTTTTCCGTAAAAGAAAAATGATAAAATGTTTCTTTGGTTCAAGCTGAATAAATTTCAGGTTCGACATATTCAAATTTTTGCACATTTTGAAAAAATTGTTAGTGAGCAAAAAATGTATGTTTAAATTTCGTAATTTTTTATTATTGTTCACTAGTAAAAACTGTAAATATATCGAATTCTTCATAATTTTTGAACCAATAGGAAAAATTCATAAATAATTCATTCAAGTGCTATAATTGCTTTAATTATTATTTAATAATAGATACACTTAGTAATTTCAGAGAATTTTCCGCGTAATTTGAGGCGTCATTCAAATATTGTATTTTCAAATATCGTATAAAAAAAGAAAATACTTCAACTATTTGTTTGAAAATCTCTGTATTTTGTTGCAACTTTGTATTTTGTCGTAAAATATTAATCTTCTTGGTGAATAAATCACCTTTTTGGTTGAACTATTAAGTTGAAAATCCCATTAAAAATTAAAATTTTACGTTGAAAATTCATCTAATTTGTTAAAAATTATTCTTTTTTGGTAGAAAGTTAGTCTTGTTGGTTGAAAATTCATTTCTTTGCTTGAAATTTAGTTTTTCGTATTAAAAATGAATTTTTTAAACTAAAAATGTAACTATTACATTTTATGTCGAAATTTTATTTTGCAGACATTTAATCTCTTTGGTAGGAAATTCATTTTTTTGGTTGAAAATTGAACAATTTCGTTGAAAAATTATTTTATTTGCCTCAAAACTTATGTCTCTAACTAAAAATAAAGCTATTCTATTTTTTGGTAAACATTTATCTTTTTTAGTTAAAAATTCATCTATTTTTTTAAAGGTTTGTCTTTTTTGGTAGAAAATTAACCTTTTTGGTTGAAAATTCATGTATATACTTAAAAATTATTCTTGTTCAGTAGAAGATTAATCTGTTGGTTGAAATTTCGTTTCTTTGGTTGAAAATTAGTCTTTTTTATTAAAAATTATTTTTTTTAACGAAAAATTCAACTATTCCATTTTATGTCGATTTTTTTCTAGAAAATTAATGTTTGGGGTCGAAACTTATTTTGTTGTTGTTGCAAATTTAATTATTTCATTGGAAATTTGTTTTATCTATTTAAAAACGTATTTCTCTAAGTTAAAATTAAACTATTCTATTTTTTGTTGAAAATTTTTCTTTTTGGTAGAAAATTCTTCGTCTGTGTTGAAAATTCAACTATTTGATTTCAAAGTTATTTTTTTTATTGAAGATGCATCATTTTAGTTGAATGTTCATTTCTTAGGTTAAAAATTTAACAAATTTTAATTGACAATTAGTTTTTTTTTGTTAAAATTAATTCTTTTACCAAAAATGTAGCCATTTCATTTTTGTTATAAAATTCAACTTTTTTGTTGAGAATTCCCTTTACATTGGTTAAAAATTAATTATTTGAACTAAAAATGTAATAATAAAATTATTTTCTCTTAAAGAGAAAAGGGGAAAAAGGGGAAGTTTCTTGAGAATAAGGGAAAAGGGGAATTTCAAGAAAAAAGGGGAAACCAAGAAAAAAAGGGGAAGACTGTGCCCCCTGGTATAAAATCTATAAAAGCCTATTTGAAATCTATAAAATCCATGAGATCTTTAGCAATCTCATGCAATATTTTTCCTTCGCATACATGCAATCTTTTGAAATCCCATGGAATCCTGCAACCTTGCAATCTAATTTGGATTTAAAAATGTTTTAAATATTTTAAAGACTGATTTTTTATCTTTTTCAAATTTTGAACCTTTATATTCTTTTCAAGGTGATCCAGGCCGTCTCAACCCTGACGCATCAAAATGGTATATCACTTATGGGGGCCTAGACTACGAGGTGTTGCAAAATCCTGATACAGGATTACAGTTAGATATAAACCTTTTGCCTGAAAATAGAACTCCAGATAAGAAGTATATTGCAAGATTTCATGTTGCCACCATCCCGGTTCATTTTGGTGGTTTACGCTTCAAACTATACAAAAGAACTAGAGGAACCAAAGGTAGTAGAGATAATAAAATTGTAGGGGCTGATCTTGATTGAACCAGACTGGCGCACTCGATGACCGCAGACCCGCTTAGGATAAACAATGCAAATATATGTAAAGTGTGTAATATTCTTGGATTGTAAGTTCCTGAAAAATATATCATTAACCAAACATAAGTCTTACTAACTTATAGCCTAATGTTAAGTTTGTTGAACAAAAAAGTGCATGGTGCACAGGCATTCCTCTGCGTTTCCCTTTTTTCAAATTTCCCTTTTTGCCCCTATTCACGAAAAACTTCAACTCTTTTCCCTTTCCTCTTTAAATCTAGTGGTATTTTGAAATTTCGGAATTCAAATATCGTAATATTTGAATTCCGAAATTTCAAAATACCACTACTCGATACCAAAAACCAGACTGTAAAAGTTTCTTCGGAAAAATTCCCGAAAAATTTTCAGAACGCAATAAACCCGATAATTCAGTAATTTCCCCAGAATTAATGCCGGGAAAATTCCATAACGATTTTGGTGAATTTTCAAGTGTTTAGGGAATATTCCCGAACATAGGCGGAGAAAAATGGATTGTCAAAGTTAGAGAATCACAATTTAGAGAGTCAGACAGTTCTCATAGATGGTCGAAAGGGCCTTCCATAATTTTGTCTACATAGTCAGAGAAACTCTCATTTTATGGCGCTCGTTTGGACCATCCTCAGAGGAGCAGATAACCCATCGTGGAGGGCCAATATTTGCGCGTCAATTATGCGCGTGAAAATCAAAAGGCCGGGGCCATTTTCGGAGTAAGTGAATGTCGTTGAGCCGTTCAGCGTCATATTTGCTATTTATTGAATTTAAACATAGTTTAATAAGTTTAAACTGCTTTCCGATATTTCGAATATGCGTGGAGAGTGAAATGCATAAGAGAGAACATGGTGGAAAGTGGATTCAGTTTTTTCTCTTGAATTTTCAACGTCAAATTTGATGCTTCCAAGGGATTAAGGACAAAAGCGTCACTGGACGCTTGGCTATCAACATGTTGTCACCGTGTCATTTCTAACAGAAAAAGTGCTAAAAATTTAGTCATATTTTGTCAATGTGCAATTGTGCACATCGTTTTAGATTTGATGTATTTTATATAAATTTTCAGGTTTTGTAGGTTCCACTTAATTTTATCATTTCCAGTCTCTTACAAGAGAGGAGTGGCATACCACATATATATGTATAACGTAGGTAGAAGGACAACATATATAGAAGATATGGGATAATCAAATCGACCATCTAAGATGGCCAAGTCGACTGTCCAAGGAAATCAAGTCGACTATCTGATATGATCAAATCGACCCTTTATGATGATCAGTTCGGCACTCTGTGATGATCGAGTCGACCCTCTGAAATGATTAGGTCGACTCTCTGAGATTATCCATTTGAACCTCTTATTTTAACCTTCTAGAGATAGTCGCTTTAGCCATCTAGAAGGCTGACCTTTAGTTGACCCTCAAATATGGTCAGTCTGCACATCTAGATGGCTAGACTGAACTTCCATTCTTCTCCATGTAATTTCGGGAAAATTTTTGAACGATTTCGATTAACTATTTAGTTACTTTGAGAGTTTTCCACAAAACAGCTACCTTTGACCTACAAATATACAAGCATCGTCTAAAAAATTAAAATACTTGATATACAAAAATTAAAATATACAATTTATTCAGAAGCTTAATAAAAAGTTAATTTTAATTTAATATAATATTGCTTTAATAGTAATTTTTTGTTTTAATTTCACTGGGTCAGCAGAAGTTCCCAAAATATTTCATAAAGTACAGTAAATATTGATGTTGACGATATATTGTTTCTAATTCTATCAGAAAAACTACTAATAGTTGAGAAAAAATTACCTATACTATTTCCGGTTAGTTCCGAATTCATACATTAAAATTAATGAAAAAAATGGGAAAGTTCCCAAAATTTTATATGTTTTAAATCTTTATCATAATCAAAAATATTTCATCTTCTAAAAATTACTTCCTTAATAATTAAATCGTGAAACTCATAAGTATAATTAAATATTTCTGCCCAAGATTTGTTATTTCATCCTTACTATAATTAATACTTTGAATACAAATTGAATTTACAAGTTAACAATTTTTCATTTGCTTATACCTCTGTGCATTAAATCAAAGTGACGAGAAGTACAAGAAATTTTTTGTCTAGGAGACAATTAACTGAAAATTAAATTTTTAAAATCTACTCTCACTATTTTCTGCAAAATTTAGACCTGAATTTTTCTTAAAAAATAATCTAATATCGGTGCATAATTGCGTCTCACCAAAATGACGATATCACGTGATCTATAAGAGTCTCCATACATTTTTTTTTAAATGAAAGGTAAAATTATAAAGAAATGTTATATCCTAACTAGAAAAAAATAAAAAAGTGCGTTATGGACGCAAAATTAAATAAACATTTTTTTTCACTTTTTTCGTCAAAATTTTCAACAAAAAAACTTTCTGTATTATAATATTAAGTTGTATACTTTTTCCTAGAATTCTTCAAAGTTTCATTAAAATTCGTTCTACGGTTTTAGAAATATCGGTAATTGAAAGAAATGTGATGCCGACATTCAACATGGTGTAACTCCCGTAATTTTGAAAATTTTAAAAATCTGTTCGTCACAAATTGTCTCTTATATAACACTATAATTTCTTCTCTACAATTTTAAAGTTTCTTAAAAATCGAACGACCACTTGCAGATTTACAAATTTTTAAAACAAAATCTCCTATAATTCTTTGGAATTTTTTTTTTTAACTTGAGACATCAAAATATCTCAAGAAATACGCATCCTATGAAAAAATATCCGAAATAAAAACGTTTTATTTTCGAGGGGGAAAAGCGAATTTAAACAAATTGACCCCTCCCCCCAGGAGGCGGAGGGGGTAACTTTGTAATTTCAAATGGGAACCCCAATTTTTTCACAGATTTAGATTTTCCTTCATGAAATACGTAAGTTTTATTCGAAAAATTTTTTTCGATTCGCGAAAAAAAACCACCCACCAATGTCTTCTGGGGGGGGGGAGGGGGGGGAATTTTGTTCAAAGTTGCTTTGCTCCTCGAAAATAAAAAGTTTTTATTACGGATATTTTTTTCATAGGATGCGTATGATTTTAAGATATTTCGATGTCTCAAGTTTAAAAAGAACACCCTGTATTTATGGATTTGAACAAATTTCCGGGCGATATGCATGAAAATTAAAAAAAAAATTCCAATGCATTTTTCATCCTCCCTAATGAATATGGCATAAGATTTTTGGTGTACATAAAACCGAAGCACACTAATATTTATTTACCTCCATATACTTTACGTTCATGCGCAGGTGGAATCTTAGTTCCCAAAACTTCACCATCTCCTGTTACATATGCCACACAATATTTTACGTGATCTATAACAAGAGCACGAGTGTAAAAGTTGAGATTTTTCCGAGCTTCGCGACTTGGAACACCGCTTTGTGGGGGACCTAAAAGGGTACAGCTGGTCGCTGTAATGTGTCCCTCCCTACTTACGTCAACTGACTAAATTGTGGTTGATACCAATGTGGCCGTGATGAACCTTCTCCGTAAATTCCCCGCGCAGAATTTATTTCTGTACAAAAAAAATAGAAATTATTGTGATTTAAAAAAGATTAGATTCAATCTCAAAATTTAATACTTGAAAATTATAAATTGAGTACAGTACACTCCCAGCATCTGCCATCTCCGTATTATAGGGCCAACCGGAATACAGTCTTGTACATCCCAAATTATATCGCTCCATCTGACAGCGGGCAATCGTCCATTCACCGACGGCTACCTGCGACCTCTTCCCCCTCTACTGCGCTTATCGGCGACAAATTCCCCTCCCGTGCTCAAAGACACATGCGCAGTAAGAAGAAGCATTGCGTCGGCGAATATACCGACCACGCTTCCAGTCTGCAGCGCAGGAGGAGAATTCGTCGCCGACAAGCGCAGGAGGAGAATTCGTTGCCGACAAGCGCAGTAGAGGGGGAAGAGGTCGCAGGTAACCGACGGCGAATTGATAATCGCCCATCTGACAGCACTGAAGTGGCGTAGAAAGCAGTGGGGGTACTCTTTAAGTATCCAATTCTTGGAATTATACTCACATACAGTGATCCCAATGATGCCAAACATTCATTCCTTACCGTTCTATGCTTCCATTAGGGCAGCGC
The DNA here is from genome assembly GCA_932066315.1 of Andricus coriarius. NCBI lineage: Eukaryota > Metazoa > Arthropoda > Insecta > Hymenoptera > Cynipidae > Andricus > Andricus coriarius. Next base: position 5,610 of record CAKNWT010331077.1, on the reverse strand, counting down.
CCTCGTTGGTCGCAGTCGGAGTGCGATTAGTAAGCGCACTGCCCTAAAACAAAAGCAAATAAAACTTTGCCAACATTGGGACAACTACTCTGCCGTGAAAATGAAATTAAGCGTATCTGCAGTTCGGATAAGTCATCCGTCACCATTTAGCAATACGATTTACTTAATGGATGTTCATAAAAAGTACGAGAATTCAGGCTATTTGAATCCCATTTTAAAGATTCGAAAAAGTAACAGATGACTGATCCGAAATGTGGATACGCTTTATTTCACTTGCACGGCTTCATATACTTACATTAAGAATTATATTATATTAGGCACACTTACCACGAAAATTGATGAAAACTCCTATTGTAAGGAGGAAATTCCTGGTAAGGATGTTCATTTTTTCAAAATTGGTTTCACAAACGGCGACTGAGAAACACGGAACATATTCACTGCTATATATGCTATTGTCTGCTTACTAATCTGTATAAGCCGCAAGACCCTCCGAAACATTAGAATTGAGAATGCCTGTATAATTAGTGGTAAAGGCAATAAAATATCTTTACAGTCAGAACAAACTGTTGAAATTAAAAACATTTTACAGACATAAGAATTTGTTCTTTTTTTCTAATAATAAATGGGGAGAAGTGTATCGGTATTATATACAAGTCTAAAGCAAACCGACGAAAATCTCACAAAATTCATTTTCTCTATACACAAACTTGCCAAGTTTTATTACTTTCGTAAATGAAAGTTCCTCGCTTATGTCGACAGTTGCCGAAATGATGAAATTAAAAAATAAGTCGTTCGAGTCTAGGCAATTACTAAATGCATATATTTTGTTCTGAGTCTGACAAGACAGTTTATAAAATATGGATAATATAAATGCACACGAGTAAATTTTAGCGCTTTTTTATTTCAAAAGGTTTGATGCAAATTGGCAAATTGCAAATTGGCTAAGGTATTTAATGCAGATATGAAAAGCAGCGTTCATTAGAGAAAATATATTCGCCGTTTTTTACTCAGCGGCGATTCACTACTGCGATTTAGATTCCAAGAACTTGAGATTCAAAATTAGTCAATTTTTACAACTGGGAAAATTAATTTATCTTTCTACACAGTCATAAGTAATTTTTTATGTTTGTCAACCCGAACTATGGTTGAATTGACCGGAATTCCGTTTTAATTAACCATAAATTCTAGTTTAGTCAACCATAATTCTGGTTGGTCTAACCAGAAAAAATAGTAAGGGCATATTTAACCAGAATTCTGGTTGATTTAACCAGACATTTTTTTGAGTGTAGGGGTGGCGCCAAGCCCTATGAAGTTTAACACGTCTTTCCCATAAGAAAAAAGACGTTTTTGTAAATTTTATTCAGAATCGTCAATCTTAGCTAAATCGAGTTGAAACTCAACATTTCTCTTCACAATTAGCCATACAATATGAATAAAATATTACTTTTTGAATATCACCCCCGCAAGTATATGTTATACGGTCCCATAATAATTTTCATTAGAATACAGTAAGAAAGTCGCGGTTTGTTGAAAAATGATCCACTTTTTGTCCAATTTACAGTTAGAGTGAGGTGACGCTTAATTAACGTTGACAAACATAATTGTTTAAACAATTTCTTATTATTGTTAATAATATTATTAATATATTCTCTTATAATAATGCTAGAAAATAGTAGTTTTTTCAAAAATTTTCCACTTTTCGTACAAGTTTCAATTAGAGCGAGGTAAATAATTGATCAAAGTTAACAAGAATCGTTGTTTACAAAATTTATTATAATCGTTAATGATATTCAATTTGAGTAATTAACCAAATTTGCGGTTTTTCATGAAATTTTCAATCATTTGTCTACTTTTTATTTGGAGTGAGTTAATAGTTAATTCAACATAGTCAAAATAATTATTTAAACAAATTATCATTGCTGATAACTATCTTCTGCTTTATCAATGCTAGATAGTTGTGGTTTCTCTTGAAATTTTGTCCTTTTTACACAATTTTTATTTAGTAAAGTAATCAATAATGCAAGTTTACAAACATAGTTATTTTAACAATGTGTTATTGTTTATAACTATTTTCTTTTAGATAAGTGCTAACAAGTTGCGGTTTTTTCTTAACTCTTCAACTTTTTTCCACTTTTCACTCAGTGAAGTAATAATTAATGCAAGTTAACCAACGTACTTATTTAAACAATTGATTATCGTTTATAACTATCTTCCCTTAGAGTAACGCTAGAAAGTTTCCTTTTTTCTAAAATCTTTAGTTTACAAATATGTTTCATTTCATAAAATTATATTCACAAAAAGAAATAGATTGTTTAAAATATGAATATCTCTAATGTTAATTTATTATTTTTTCATAACTAAAGTTGATGTTTATTTATTATTTGTTCATAACTAAAAATCTAAGTAAGAATTACAAATTTCAGAAACAACCGCAACTTTCTAGCATTATCTAAGAGAAGATGGTTATCAACAATAAGAAATTGTTAAAACCATTATTTTTCTAAACTTGCATTAATTATCGCCTCATTAAGTAAAAAGTGGACCAAAAATTAAAAATTTCAGAAAAACCCATATCTATCTAGCATTAATATAGGAGAAGATAGTTATAAACAATAATAATTTATTTCGACAATTATGTTTGCTAAATTGCGATAATTACTACCTCACTCTGAGGAAAAAGTGGACAAAAAGTTGAAATTTTCAAACAAAGCTGCAACTTTCTAACACTATTCAAAGATAATATTATGAAAAATAGTTCTAAATTGTTTAAACAATTATTTTTATTGACTTGAATTATTCCCGCATTCTAATTGAAAAGTGGAAAGAAGAGGACAAGTTTAGAAAAAACTGCAATTTTCTAGCATAATTTTGAGAGATTTTTATTCTAAATAATATTAAATGTTTTGAAGAATTTCTGTTAAATTTAAATGATTATTGCCTCGGTCTAAAAAAATTGCTAAAAACAATAAAAAATTGTTTAACCCATAAATCTAAACATTTAATTATCAGTAGAAAGTAGTCACTTATCTATTAAAAATAATTTGTATTTTTAAAAAACAGCAAAAAAATCATGATTATCGTTAGAAATTCGCAAAATACCAATTTTTGACTCATGGGGTTTTTGGGACCCTATAAAACATACCTATGGGGCGATTTTTGAAAATGAATGATTTATTTGTATTCTATAGCTAATTGTGAAGAGAAATGTTCAGTTTCAACTCAATTCACCCAATATTGATGATTCTGAATAAAATTGACAGAAAGGTCTTCTTTCTCATGGGAAATACGTGTTTAAGCTTCATGGGGTTTGCGGAACCTCTAAATATCATTATAAAAAAATCTTTATTTTTTCGTGGAGTCAAAAAGATTTCGGGGCAATATGCATGAAAATTCGAGATACAAAATTTCCCATGCATTTTTAGACCACCCTAGTGAGCAATCTGAATTGCTGCTCTATTAAGTTAGCTTTCAAATTTCATTTATCGCGATTGTCTCAAGTTTGACACCAACAGCATCTCAATTTCCAGAAAAAAATTTTTCGTAAATTTAAGAAAACGGAATATTCAATATCATCTATGTCATAATATTTTAAGCTTTCTCAAATAAAAATACAATTCTTTATTTCAGTTATGTTCTGTTAATGATTGAAGTTATCTGATGGTATCAAACGACAGCTTATATTATTTTTCCAATGAGATTGTATTTCTGCCTCGCCGTAATAATTTTAGGCAAATACGGACCTAAGAGATTATTGCGCAAGAAATTTGCTCTCTTAAAGAACAAATGAAATAAATTTGCAGAAGAATTTTCTTATCATGTGGAACGTGATTATAGCGAAGTATGAATACATAAAAATTAATCAGCTAGTACAAAAAAAATATGGTAGTTTTTATCAGTATGAAACATTATTATTTTTTCTGAAGAACCTTCATCAAACAAAATCACCCTGAGTGGTTTAAAATGTATGAAAAATGGCTTTAAACACCGCAGAGTAACATCTCTTCTTTACCAACTTTTCTTGTCATTAATTTTATTTTGAACAACTTATTCCATGCAGTGCATCCCTTTTTTTAAATTACCTAATTTTTTGAAATAACTAGCCATAGCCTTTTTAGTTGAATAATTCTTATTAATTGGGAAAACATTTCTAATTTGAACTATTTTAATAAAAAACAAAACTTAAAAAATTTGGTATTCACATATGTTGAATGTTTTCTTTTAATTAAATAAAACTGCTCATTTCAAATTCTTTCGATTTAAGATAACTAATTTTTGAACGATATTCAATTTAAAATATATTGACAATTGAGGCATCCATTGAAAACTATACTTTAAACACACTTATAATCATCCCTTATACCTTACTTTACTCATGATAAAAATAATCCCCTTGACGCGTGTGCACTCATTAATAGATTTTTAAATCGGCAAAGTTTTCTCAATGAATTATCTTTAAATTCGAAAAGTTCATGACTTCAGAAATAAGATAATCTTGGAATTTTTTAATCCAAATCTTTTCTAAAGAAGTTTATAGATTTATTATATTTAAACTCTTATGAATTCATAAAATTATTAAATCCTACATATAAGTCGTCATAAATTCGTTTTGTAAGACTCTAATACATTTATAGAGTGCATTATAATTACTTCGTTCCACCTTCTTTGAAATAGTTAATCACAGCCGGAACTTACCTGAAACAAAAAAGAAAACAAGTAATTAATAAATATAAATTGAAATGATTTAAAAAATTTTTAAATAGTAAATTTGTTGTTTACTAAATGAAAAAGATGTTATCAAAATTCCTATCAATTAATCTAAAATTTTCGGTTTTTTTTAACAGCTAGCATCAACAATCGCGCGCTATGCGTGCGAGTAGTTTTTTTTATGTATAGTTAAACATAACTTTCCGAAGATTCTTGAGAAAGTTCAAAAAAAGTTATGAAGATTTTAGATATACCGAAAAATAATCTAAAAAATGTAAATGAACATTTTTCTATTTGAAAGGATTTTTGCAATAAAAATTTTAGGAAAAATTCGAATCTGTTTAAAATATATTCAGGACTCTAAAAGTTTGAAAGAAATAAAACATTTTTTTATAAATTTGGGGCAATATTTTTAACCTCTTCTTTTTAATTATTTTTTTCAACATTTTAAGAAGTCTTTTGAAATGTTTTGAAATCTTTTTAAATATACTCTTGAAACTAAATTTCCAAAATAAAAAATATTTTGGTTTTCTCAGGAATCTCAAGATTTTTTTTTATTATCTTGACCCCATTTCAAATTCTTAACAAGATTCTAAATTACAAAAAAAAATTTTCAAACTTTTCATTATTTTTGAAATTTTTGTAAAACTACTAAATATCTTTCAAAATTATTCAAACTTTTCCAAAAATTTTTAAAATTCTTTTGAAAATAAAAAAATTGCCTTAAAATATTCCAGATTCTTTTTCAATAATTTTGGAAAACTTTTGAAATGATTTTACACAATTTTAAATATTCTCTTAAACTTAATTTATGAAAATAAGAAAAAAAACACATTTTCCTAGGTATCTTCAGAAGTTTTTTGATATTCTCTTGAAACCTTTCAGCATTCTTAAAAAGCTTCTTTA
>CAKNWT010331067.1:0-10730 GCA_932066315.1 Andricus coriarius | reverse complement strand
ATAATCTCAAACATGTTTACTTAAAAGCTCCTAATTTGAATTGTGGATTCCGAAAGTGTCCATTTTAAAAATGAAATTTTGTAATTTTGAACTAATATTCAAGGTATTAACATTATAATATCAATGTAATAATTCACGAAATTTTTTGTTTCTTTCACGTTCAAACTGAGTAAATGAGGGTTGATATTTGAATAAAATATTGACACGTTAACTGCTGTGTGCCTCCATGTTTCACGATACGAATCCTGTATATAACAGATACCGTCAATACCTGGAGCAAAGATGTTAAGTTAATAAATGGTAATTTACTTATTTTCATGTATAATATAATATTACAAACTGCGACTATAGGTGAATAGTTTTATAGAAGAAACGTATTGCATTAATTGATTTACATCGGTACAATATGTCTTTATATGAAGCTACAAAATATATTCAATCAATATTATGTTAGAAAATTTATGCAATTAATATCAAGGAATAATAAGCAATGTGGAAGTCAAAATAAAATTTTAAAAAACTGATTTATTAAACAAATGAAGCTAATTTTCTTTTTGTTCATCATTTATTGTATAAAATAATATAAAATCAAAGATAGACGTAGGACTTCGTTTTTCAGACACGTGTATCATTAATAATCTGAGATTTTCAAGGTGAACTAATATTAATGATATCTATTATCTACAGTATTTGTACTGTGAAATATGGTTCCTCCACAGGACCGGCGCGATACGAGACAAAAGCACTCCTTTCTAATTCATATTTTTTATTCGTAATTGATTGTTTTATCATATTACATTCTTTACGAAATTGAAACATAGTTCATAGTATATACATAATAATTTGCGTTGTAGCATTTCACAACATTTAACGCTTTTATCGAAAAAAGCGATTCGTAACCATACCGACAAATAATTTTTTATTGCTCTAAAATATCACTTATTTTTATCAAACAAAAAAAAATTATTTATTTAACTGATTCATTGAACTAGTTCATTTCATTTCAAAACACTCTAAATTATACATTTTTAATTATTCGTACTTGGCTTTTCTTATTTTACATCTTTAATAACCTTTAACATAAATTGATAATATATTATTACTAATATGAATAAAAGTATAAAACCTGATTTTACTTCTTCGCTCAGCCATTCAAATACCAACCACGAAATTTAGCTCATTATTTTTTTATAAATGTATACTCAAATAATTTTAACAGCGTAATCTCTGTCAAGCATATCTTATTAGTTAGGGTAGGTGTATTAATTAAAATAAACTAAGAAGAACTGTTTGAATAAAATTTGTATATTTATTCATATAAGTCTTAAGCAACATTAAAATTAAGAGTAAATGTAATATACATATTGCATTTTCATCCACAAATAACATATATGAATTGAAAAAATTCTCAAATGTAAAGCACATTCCTTTTACAATGGTAATATTAACAATCACTGACTCAAAATGTTAATTGGTATTAAACTTTTTGCCAACACCTTACTAGTAAACATAAAATCTATCACCACCACCAAATAGACCGTTTTGAAATATTTAGTTATATTATATCAATATACGAATACGGTAAATATAGTTCTGTGAGAAGTCGGGAAACTCAGTGTTTTGTATTTCCTGGTCGTAGTTTCAGTGTAACCGAGCCTGAAATTAAAATTGATTCTGAATTTTAGCGGAAAATTAATTTCATGGATATCGTCTGTAGTTTAAAAATTAATTCGCTATTTTAACAAAAAATGTTGTACCAAGGGCAAAAATGGTACATTTTAACATATCAACATTTAGAAAAATGTTTTTATAATACACACAAAAGCATTTGTTTGAATAATACACTTTGCTAAACAAAATTTTGGAAGAAAATTTGTTTCCATGATTTTTGTCTGTTTAGCGATTTTCAATTAGATTGAAAGAATCTTTTTCTCAGTGAATTATACATGTAAATTATAAAAATGGGCATGATATTTTTAAATTATACATACCATATATTGCATTAATAAAGTTGAATTCCCTCATTGAAGCAAACGTGATCATTCAAACTTGTTTCATCTCTACAATCCTGAATGTTGTTACAGGATGTACAATCCAAACATTTGACACAATAATTGCAACTCGTACATTCCTCACAAAATGTACAATTGGTACAAGATGTACAGTCTTTACATTCTGTACAACCCGTGCAACTCGTACAACCCTGGGGGCAGTATGAACATTCCTCGCAACTTGTGCAATCATTAGATTCTACACATTTTGTACAATTTTTACAACCATGACAATTAACGCAATCTCTGCAGTCTTTACAATTTGTACAGTTTTTGCAGTTAACACAATTTATGTTAGTTCCCCCGACTGCTTCAGTCCTTGAAAACATAGCCATTGAAAAGTGCACAAAATATCCAAGTAAATTGCAAATTAAGAAAAGAGTTTTTCCGCTTCTGTGCCTTGCCATTTTGCAGCAATTAAATCGTAAGACAAATAGTATATAGAGCTTGTCAAATTTATTACCCTGTTCGCTCTGACCTTAAACAAAATGTACTGATAGTTTAAACTTTTTCAGACTTTTTATACACACCTGAGTTTCCTTAAAATTAATTTTAGGCATGCTCATTTTTCGGTAACGTGTTATATTTCTTACTGATTAGACAATAATTGTGTAACCTCCAGCACTAATTGCGTGATCAAACATGACATTAAGCAGTAATTTCGTAACCTATATCAAATATATAACGCGATAACGAAAAACGAACGTAATTAGGATTTCAACTGAAATATTTCATATTTCGGACTAAAAACCTCTTATATATAATCCTTCCGCGACCCCAATCCCACTTACAAGAAGAACCAAAAAAAATTTAACTGTATCGATAACATTCATAAAAATTTCAAATAATGATTTTACTCACCCCATGATTTGCAAAATTTGGAAGGACAATATTTTTATCAATTTTACTACAATTTATAACAATATGGCAAATAATAATCTAAGAGAAAATGTAACATTGATTGATCGATTTACGTGGTAATTCAACGATATAAGGGATGAAAACCGACCTTAAAGTTTACCCCCAAAAACTGTTTTTCTTTAATATCTGAAAAGCGATTTGGAATGTTTCGATCAAACGAACGTCAGATTATTTCTTACAATAAGACGCTCATTAGGACACTGTATATTGTACTATTAGTAAAAAAAGTAAATTCGATGATATGGAAAATTAATCACAACCTACGTTTCAAATTTCAATCTTGGAACGCTTATAGTGACATGTGTTTTGCAGTAAAAATGAAATAACATAATTTATCTAATTGGCAACTATGCTATAATGAAGAGCTCATTTATGACTATTAGGGGCATATTTGAAGCTGTTACCTATAATTCCGAAACGAGTGTTTCAATCAATCCCTGAAATATACCAAAATTTACGGCTCATTAAGGGCTACAAAGAACCCTAGGTCTAAAATGTTGGGCTCTGGAACTTTTCTTATTAAATTTCTTGCGCGCTGACTTCACATGAAGTTAGCACCGCCATATTCATAACTCAAGCGGTCAGAATTTAACCTTTTACCATAGTAAATTTGTTAAGCCTTCAAAATCTAGTAACCTATTTTGAAGCATTTTTACTCCACTCTTCATTAGAATCTTTTTTGTGGGTCAGAAAACTGCACGATTTTACAGAATGTTAAATACCTAAACATTTTATGAAAACTGCGTTTTATTGCTATGTCAGAAGCAGCGATATCGAATCAATCCTTTCAACACCAAGTATATTAGATTTTTTAACATTCTTCTACGCAGAAAAATTTGTTATAAATTCTAAAATATATTTTTGTCATAATATTCTCGACATTAGGTAAAGTTTTCGTCAACATCTTTTCATTCTTTCCGCTTTCCCAAAAAACAATCCCCAATTGAATTTTTGGTTCAAAAAGTTTCAGAGATCGAATATATTAACTGATTCTAAAAATTCTACCAACATCTTAATTAAAAGATGATATTTATTTGCTAAGTACAATAATTTCTGCTATTGCTATTAATTTACAAAGCAGCTTTCTTAATGCTTACAATTTTGAATCATCATTTCAACATTTATTTATTTTCTTGAGATAGAAAGAAATAATCCCGCAGTAAGGGCAAATTTCCGATGTTCAAAAACGCGAAATAAGTGAATTTTTCAATCAGAATTTGTTATAAACTGCCCGTGAAAAGTTTGGATACATTGGCGAATTTCAAGGAACAACCATTTGAAAGTTTATTAAATTTCGCGTCATGACCATTAGTTCTGAAATCTCGCGTTGGACTCATTGCCAAACCTAGAATATATTTTTTTTTTAATTTGTGAAACTTATCAAATTAAGAGCAAATGTTCCTCTTTATATCTGGACAAAATGTCAAAATTCGAGATTCGTCGCTTGTGTTCTTTTCTTTTCAGATAAAAGGTTAGATCTCAAATATACTCCTTTGCACCCAACAACTTTTTGAATTTGGAAAATCTATCCATAATCATTATTTTATGATAATAGTATTAATAGTTATTCGCATTTAGTGATAAACAGCAAATAATTTTGTAGTCACGCGACGGAACCCCTCTCTTTCTGGTTGTTGCGCTTCATAGGCGAACGGAGGGGGGTTAGGGTAACGTACAATTTTATATTGCGAATTGAGGATTGGAAGAAAAGGATCGGTTCAGGAACCGGGGAACTTTATGTGGAAAAATAATAACAAAAATAATTAAAAAGAACGTTGCGCGTCACGGCACCCTAAAGGTCCCCTCGGAGGCAACCTGGAGGTCCCCGATGACGGATAGTGTATATGAGGTAAGTGCGGGGAGGATAGCACCTGCACCATCAATCGGCATCCTAGAGGTCCCCTCGGAGGCAACCTATAGGTCCCCGACGAAGTGTGAGGTGTACGTTGTAGGTGTATGGGTGTGGACGCATGCACCCTTAATCGGCACCCCCAGAGGTCCCCACGGAGGCGACCTACAGGTCCCCGACAAAGTGTGATGTGTACGGGTGGAGGTGTGTGTGATGACTCATGCACTCTCAATCGGCACCCTGCGGGTCCCCTCGAAAGCAACCTGCAGGTCCCCGACGAAGGGTGATGTATACGGGCAGGGGTGTATGTGCGCACACATGCACTCTTAATCGGTACCCTAGAGGTCCCCGACGAAGTGTGATGTGTACGGTGGGGTGTGTGAACGCCAGCACCTTTATCGGCACCCTAGAGGTCCCCTCGAAGGCAACCAGTAGGTCTCCGATAAAATGTGATGGGCACTGTGTAGGTGTGCGAGCGCCAGCACCTCCATCGGCACCCTAGAGGTCCCCTCGAAGGCAACCAGTTGGTCCCCGATAAAATGTGATGTGCACTGTGTAGGTGTACGAACGCCAGCACCTCTATCGGCACCCTAGAGGTCCCCTCGAAGGCAACCAGTAGGTCCCCGATGAAATGTGATGGGCACGGTGTAGGTGTATTGGTTAGGGCATATGCACCGTTAATCGGCACCCTACCGGTCCTCTTGAAGACAACCTGCAGGTCCCCGACGAACTGTGATGTGCACGTGTAGGTGCAGGATGTGTTGACACATGCAGCCTTGATCGGCGCCCTAGAGGTCCCCCTGGAAGGCAACCTATTGGTCCCCGATGAAGCCTGCTGTGTTGTTTGTAGGTGCGTGTATGCTGAAAATAATGATGATTAGCAAAGAAATATTCTTTCGTATTTTTAAAATAGCAGTATGTAAAAATTTCTACCTTTCGTATGTATTTATTTATTTTATTTTAGTACTTAAAAGCTAAAGGCAAAGCAGGATGAGGGAAAGGTTAGAGGGTATGGTGAGAAAAAAAATAAACACTTTATTTATTTTCAGTTAATACGGCGGGTCAGGTCTGGAGGCGTGAAGCAACGAAGGCAAATCGATGCGTATTGTGTGTGTTCTGGAACACGGTGCTGCGTATTCAATTCTATAGGGCTTTGTTGTCCTTTGGTGTAGGGCCCTAGAGGCGTTGAGAATCAAGTAGTGGGCTGCGGAGAGCTGGAGTGCAGACGTTGGTACCAGCGTGCTCCGGTGCTTCGCTGCTGCGTTGCGGAGAGGCGATATCGACCTTGCTCGTCGTATGCCTGTAGGAATGGGTTTTCGACTTTGCGCGTCATGTGCCCGTTGAGCGACTGATGATTCCGTGGCGCGAGGCCACTTATATTTATGCCTCTACCCGATGGTCCGCGCGCGCCAGTCGCGTAGGACATGGTGGGGGACGGCCGGCGATTGGCCGCTGCGTCGGTGCGAGCGAGGCGGTCGTATCGCGGGCCGCGGTAGTGGGAAATGCCGTGGAGAGGGAAATTTTCGGCCGACTGTGCCACCACGGGCCTGGTGGTGGGGCCGTTTCCTGATTCGCCGAATTCATGGCACGAGCGTGATTGCGACTTGGAGACTTTGCCTTCGCCACGTTTTTTCCTGACCCTGATCCGCCGTCTTCTTTATTGTCTAAAATAAAAGTACTACATGGTTGTTCCTTATGCCTAATGTATGGTTTCAGATACGTTCGTTGCCGATCGGGGAGGGCATGGAAAGGAAAATATAACGTTTGACAAAATTGCCGCATGCCTGCGGGCGACAATTTGTTGATATGACAGGGTGGCCGCAGGTCAGCGAACACCTGGAAATCGTGAAAAAGTCATAAGCTACAATTCAAAATTTCACTAAAAGCCGAAGTTTAAAATTTACTAAAAAATTCTCTGTTGCGACTACACCGAAAATATTGCTTTCTCTAAAAAAGAAAGTCTATAATCAGAACAAACTCTTTCTAAATTAAAGAGATAAATTCTGAAGAAGCTGTAGCCATTTAGAGGCCGTGAAATTCAAAATGTTTTCAAAGATTCCAATTTTGTCTTCTGACAATTTATGTAATAATTTACAACATTTTTTGTTTTCATTCACGTACAAACCAAGTGAAGGAGGGTAGATAGTAGAATGATATTTCGACACGTTAACTGCTGTGCTTCTCTATATTTCACAATACAAATATTGTAGATAATAGAAACCATTATTACGTGGAGCAAAGGTTTCAAGTTAATAAATGGAAATTTACCTATATTCCTACGTCACATTACAAACTATGAATATGGATGAATAGTTTTATAAAAAAATGTAATGCATTAATAGATTGACATCGATACAAAAAGTCTTTATATGAACCTACAAAATATTTATTCCTCACAAAATGTACAATTGGTACAAGATGTACATTCCTTACATTCGGTACAATTCTTTAAATTCGTACAATACTGGTGGCAGTATGAACATTCGTACAATTTGTACAGTTTACGCAGTTAATACAAATTGTGTTAGTCCCCCTGATTGTTGCAGTGCCTGAGAAATGAGCCATCGAAAAATGCACAAAATATCCAAGTAAATTGAAGATTAAGAAAAGATTTTTTCCTTTTCTGTGCCTTTCCATTTTGCAGCAACTGAATCGAGAAACAAAATATAGGGCTTATCAACTTTATTAAACTGTTCGCTCTGACTTTACACAAAATGTATTGATAGTTTAAAGTTTTTAGGCTTTTTATATACATCTGAGTTTTCTCGAAACTGCGTACCCTTCTGTACCATCTGCGTAATGTGAACCAAAAATCACGTCATGTATGTCAAAAATAACATTTAGCAATAAGTTCGTAATCTATGTCAAACATATAACACGTGATAACGAAAAACGAGCATAATTACTGTATCTGTAACATTTATCAAAATTGCAAATAACCATTCTACTCGCCCGATGATATGAAAAATTCGAAAAAGTAATATTCTTATAAATTTTACTAAAATTGATTAGGATATAGTGAATAATAGTTTTTAAAAAATGTAACATTTATGTGCATGATAAAACTTACAAGGAAAGTACCCGAGGTGTACCTCACTGATTTTCTTCATTCTATAATATGTTGTAGTATATACAAAAATTGTAGACGCGTCTGTTTTGTTATGTGCTATTTCCTTTATTAAAGGGGTGAAAATCACCGTTAACGTTTACCCCCAAAAACAGTTTGTATTTAATATCTCTGAAACGAATCGGACTTTTTCAACCAAACAAACGTCAGATTATTTCTCTGAATTTTTTACTAGGGTGAATATGTTTCTTTGACACTTTTTTATACATAAACTTTTGAATTAGCTGAATTCCAAGAAGTGATTTATATCTACAGTTAATTTAATGATTTCTGGTGCTATGAAAAATAATTCACAACATTCGTATACATATTAATCTTGGAACTCTTATTCTGATATATGTTTTGCACTAAAAATGAAATAACATAATTATGTCTTGGTAAAAATTTGACATACCCTATTGATCAAATATCAGTCTACAAGTTTATGTAAAAAAACTGTTCTTATTCACAATCGGAAAATAATTAATTTCATAAGGGTAGTAAACGCTCCTAAAAATAAGGGTACATATGTTATTTCATTTTTGTTGTAAAATATATATCAGAATAAGAGATCCAACATCAAAAGTACAAAGTATGTTGTAATTGATTTTCCAAAAGCAATAAATTAACTGTATGATTAACTCGTCCTTCGCAATGAAATTTTTTCAAAAGCCCTGAAACATGACAACTTTAATTTTTAATTTTCTTAAGAACAGTAGAATATACAGTAAAATTCAGCTGACTTGTAAGTTTCTATATAAAAAATGTCCAAAAAATCACATTCAGCCTTGTACAAAATGAGGGTTGCAATCCTTTGGCAGAAAAAATATGCCTCAAGGAGCGTCCTATTGTATGAAATAATCGGATTTTGTTTGGAAATTGGTTTTGAAATTTTGTTTAGAAAAAAAAAACGGAAAAAATGTGGGATTTACGGAGTATTTAAATCAGTTCTTGCTCAAATTGTACTTTTAATTTTACGTTATCTATAGTTTTTTTCTCCTAATATAGCAGATTGCTTATATATATTTTTTGTGTGGAAATATCAACTTATTACACTTTTCGTTGAGAATTCATTTTTTTATCGAAGATTCATCATTTTGGTTAATTTTAACTTTTTTGTTGAAAATTTCCTTTTTCTTGGTTAAAAATTCATTATTTCAACCTAAAATGTAGTTTCTGCATTTTTTATTGTAAATTTATCTTTTTGTGTTAAAAACTCAACTATTTGCTTGAAAATATATTTATTTGAGGTATGTCTTACATAAGTTTTAAATGACCCCTTGTGAAATTCTGTGTAACTGTTGCAACTAAAAGTGATTAAAATATATTTTGAAATACATTTTGTTTTACAATTACATTATTAATCTCCTAAGTGTAAGGTTGTTTTTATACCTAAAAGAAAAATTTTAAAACGGGAAAATTATAAATTGGTCAGGGAAATATCAGGGAAAGTCAGAAACTTTCGAAAGTCGGATTTTGTAGCAACTATGTTATTGTAAATTTGATTTCGCTATACCGCCAAATTTGAATTTCTTAATATTTGAATAATTTTATTTACTTTTCAAAAAAATGACCATAATCGCAAGCTTATTTATTAAATAGTGAATAAATCATTAACAACTTATAGAATTTTTGAGCTTCGAATGTGTCAAAATAACGAGCATTTATTAATTTTATGTTTTTGTGAGTAACTTAATTTACAGAACTTATTAATTAAATAGTTCAATCAGTAGGTTGGAAATTAATAAAATTTGTTGTAAAGAAAAATTAATTAACCAAGATATATTAATATTTATCTCATAAGGACCTGTTATCTAATATTCAAAAAATCTTCACTAAAGTGGGTCTACAGATTCCAGAGGTCGCAGTAGATGATGCTTTTAGACTCGGCAAAATCAAGGGCAACCGCCCCATCATTATTAAATTTATCGCTTCTAGATGGGTCAAGCTTGTCTTCAGTAAAGTTATTGAATTTAAGAAACTCAATCTTGCCATCGCTAATGACCGCTCGAAGGAGGAGAGAGAAGAAAGAAGAGCCCTCAATGTTAAGCTCCACAAGCTCCGCGATGTTGGCTTCCAGGTCACCCTGAAAGGGAAACAAATTTTCCTCGAAGATAATCCTATACAAACGGAGGAGGTGGATCAGCTGATACGCGAAAATCAGGGACAGCAGGCGGCAAGAATAAACAATGAAAGCGACAAATCCACAAAGATGTATGAGCCAGATCTGTCCAAGACGAAAACACTCCTGGAGACGCCCTCCCAAAGGACAACTAGAAATAGAGGTCGACCCCCTAAGCTGGACACTAAACAACCACAGTATAACAAATCTTTGGATAATTTCTTGAGTCACGGTACACCAAAATCTACTCTAAATGCGGTCACACCGAGAATCAATCTACTCTCGAGGAATCTAGCCAGTGAGGCAGAATAGCAGCTAGACCGCAGGGATTCTACAAGATCAACACACGATGGTACACCACACATCACTTCCGGTAACTCTGAAACTGCTAAAATAATTTTTTGGAACCTTCACGGTTTTAATAATATAACTGATATTGTATGTAACCTCTTAGGGGACCATGATATCCTCTGTGTATGCGAGACTTGGCTGGAGAGCGAGAAAATTGGCCTCTTTCGATCCGCAGACTTCAAAAGTATTTCATCTCCCGCTGTTAGAAGTTATTGTCATGGCAGGGCTAGGGGCGGTCTACTAATTTCATATAATATTAAATCCTATGCAATTCAGGAAATAGCGATATCACCCAACTATATTTTTCTCAAAGTCCAATCTCGCTTGGAC
>CAKNWT010331065.1:0-20256 GCA_932066315.1 Andricus coriarius | reverse complement strand
GCATCTTGCTCCTCTTCACCATCAGCTGTCATGAAGGAAGCGTTATCATCCTCCTCGTCTTCATATTTCTTCGCTACAGGCTGATTTATTCAACTTTTTTCTTGATTGAAGGATTAGATATGTCAACCAGTTTCTGCAGTGGCATAACGATTGGCTTAAACGTTTCACTCATTATAGAGATAAAACAGTCAAATTCTTCTTTGTATCTACCCTTATAGAGATCACTGTCCTTGTCAATGACAACAAATCCATACTTGTCAGTATTCCAACATGCTGAACATAAATCTCGAAATTAAGAATAAGTCATGTCAGTGTTTACATGATCGTCATACGCATGTCTCAAATTTCTTTGATCCTGCTTGAAAAGTATCAACAGATTCACATTATCTCGAACTAGATGTTTAGGAATTCAAGCCACATCGTCAAATACAATTATAGAATTTGTTTGAGCTTCACTTGGTTGTATAACTTCTTCATGATCATCGAAAGGAAAATATTCAACGCCATATACATTATTTAACACCCGTTCCAAGAATTTATACTTTGGTTGTTTGAGGGATTTCGAGTAGATGTAGACATTATCAAATTTTAATCCGTTTGGGTGTAGGATTGGCGCAAGTAATGTATTCGTCTTGCCACAATTTGAAGGTCCACAAAACACTGCGCGAATACTGTCTGGTAGTAGACTGCCATAGCGTTTCACTCTCTTCTTTTATGATTAAACGAGTGTATCAAAGTTAACTACCGGAAGTTAAATAGGTTGTCTCTTGGACCGCATCTTGACCTTGACTGCTGTGAAAGCTATAAATACAGCCATTATATAGCTTTTCCATCAGAAGCGTGCTAACCTCCGTTGAGTAAAGAATGATTGTGCACCATAAAGTGAATAAAGTATCACATCTTCATCGTCGAGGTAAAGGATTCGTCAACAAAGTCATCAACAACTTACCGTTTGAGTTGCACTTACCTGGCTATCAACATTGTGGTCCAGGTACTAAGCTTGCCAAACGACTTGCTAGAGGTGATCCTGGTATCAATCCTTTGGACGCAGCGTGTAAATAACACGACATTGCATACTCGCAAAATCGTGAAAACGTTGAAACGGGAAACGCTGCAGATCGTGTACTAGCCAGTAAAGCTTGACAGCGTGTTTTTGCCGAAGACTCTGGAATTGATGAGAAAGCGACAACACTGGTAATAACTAACGTGATGAATGCTGAAGCGAAGCTCAGTATGGGGTTAAAGAAACATATTTCAAAGAAGAAGACCAATTAAAAGAAGAAACCCAATTCAAAGAAGAGGAAACTTAGTTCGAAGATGAAAAAACCAGCTACAAAAAATAAACTAATAGCATTTAGAAAAGTTGTGAATGAAGCTAAGAAGGCAATGAAACGAACCAATGATGCAAAAGTGGCCATCAAATCTGCAATCAGAGGTGCACAGGAAGCTGTAAAAAGCGCAGGCGATAAACATCAAGTGCAAAATTCACGTGTCCTGCCAATACCTTCAAAGGTTGGTGGTGTTTTGCCACTGATTCCAATTTTCGCTGGACTCAGTGCACTTGGAGCTCTCACTGGTGGAGCAGCAGGTGCAGCCAAGGCGGTAAACGATGCTAGCGCTGCCAAAAAACAACTGGCAGAAGCTCAGCGTCATAACAATTTAATTGAGGCTATTGCTCTTGGAAGAGGTTTACATCTCAAACCCTACAGAAAAGGATTATGTCTTCATATGAAACCTTATCGAAAAGGACAAGGACTTTAAGTAAGACCTGTGTCAAAAAACTTGTAGTGAAGCTACCTCACCATGCACTCACTGATACCCACATTTCCAAGTATGCTAAAGCTCTAAAGATTTAAAATTTTCGTGGAGTATTTATGCGTAATCAACTACTAGTGAAGGGACCTAACCACATTGAATCAGCTATTGTCAATCTTGATGATAGTGACGGCCCTGGTACCCACTGGATAACCTATAGAAAGATCGGTGATAATGTCATATACTTTGATAGTTTCGGTAATCTTGGTCCGCCATCGGATCTTGTAGATTACTTCGGTAACCTCACGATAACAGGAAACTCTCGTGTGCTAGACGCAGAGTATTTCCACCAATAGAACTCTATTCTCATAAGAACTATGCACTTGGACTCGTTGAACTGCTCACATTCAATGCGATTCCTAACGTTGATACTGGAAAGAATAAAATCTATGCCGGTGATCGAGCAGTGACCATACCTACTGGCAGCTATGAGATTGAAGATATTGAGAGTTACGTCCAGAAGGCTCTAGCAGTTGATGGCATTACAATAAACATTAAGCCAAATAAGAACACATTACGCAGCGAGATAAAGTGTGAACGTGAAGTAAACTTTCAACCAGACGATTCTGTTCGACGATTGTTGGGATTCACACCACGTGTTTTTGATGCCAATATGACTCACACTTCTGATCTACCTGTGGCTATTCTTAAAGTCAACGCTCTACGAGTTGAATGCAATATCACTACGGGAGCTTACATCAACAATCGCAAAGTTCACACGATTCATGAATTTTTTCCTATTGTACCACCAGGATATAAGATCGTTGAAGTACCATCACACGTCATTTACCTTCCAATCTCCGTGAAGACAATACATCAAATTCAGCTCCACATAGTTGATCAGGACGGAGACTTGGTGAATTTTCGAGGAGAGGTTATAACAATACGACTGCACATCAAATTATTATAATGGGTATCGTGTACAATCGCAAAGGAGTCTATATAAGAGCGTCAACATGTCAAAAGCAAGCCAGTTCTCAAGCAGCACGAAAGACGCTAACACCTCAAAACGCGCTCTTTCTGACACAGCTTGGTCTGAAAATGAAACCTCGTGGAAAAAGAAACTGAAGCGCCCACACTGATAGAAATAATAATGTTGATTTAACCATATGATCGTTGGTTGAAAAATTACGAGTATATTTATAATATAATACGTGTACTTCAATGATAAAGAGTAGGAAATGCACTTACTGAAATATGGTAAATACAAGTTACTTATATTTGTGGTACAAAAATGTAATATTTGTGTTGCTATTGTATGAAATGTGTAATTCTATTAAACATTTGCTCGAGGGAACTATCTCTGAAATGTTGTGGTTTAGCAATACCCTTTGTATGACTGATTTACCCGACGCGCTTTGTTTAGTTTACAACAGGCGCATCTTGATCGCGCCTGCGCGTCTACTTTCGTAAGCAACAAGAATCGGATGGCCAAAACAGACATACTGTATGGCTGTATCTATACCAGCAAATAAAATAGAGTTAATTTACTCATAAATATTGTTGTACCACTTATTCATTTCTATCAGTGCATTCAAGATATTTATCATCTCTTATTGTTGCAATAAAAATGGAAGAAATACTAAACATTCAAGCAGCAGTGAGCTTCGATGAATCTATAGCTCACTATGAGATTCATGCACGTCAGCCTTATGCCTCATCATCATTCAACAAAAGTGATGAAATTAGAATTGCTGTCCAGCATCAAGATTTGTGTACACTACCCAGCAAGAGTTCACTGCATGTGTATGAAAGATTAACAAGGCCTGATGGAGTTACAGCTGTTACTGGCACAACACTAGTGAGCAATTCAATCTGCTATCTGTTTAATGAAGTTCGCTATGAACTGAGTGATATTGAGATTGATCGTTGCACAAATGTCGGTCTCACTAGCACCATAAAAAATTATGTCTAACTTACCCCTGGAAAAATTAATTTTATGGAGAATGCAGGATGGATCGACATCCCGGAAGGAACAAAACGTCTTACCAATGATGAGGAGTACTTTGATGTAACTATCCCATTCAGTATGATCCTGGGATTTGCTGAAGACTATCGAAAGATCGTGGTAAACGCAAAGCGTGAACTTGTCCTGACAAGATCACGCAATGACTTAAATGCCATTGTTCAGACACGACAACCGCCAGGAAGCGAAGAGCAATTGAATTTAAGAGGATTTTAAGTTAAGGTCATGGTTCCGTGTCAGGGCTCTACCTTACCGACCTAGTTACCGACTATCTGCAACTTACCGTAACCCGTGCCAGTGCTGTACCTTAGCGACCGAGTTATCGACAGTCGGTAACTTACCGATAACTGCTTTACCAGGTGATTATTGCCAGAACCCGCCTTGCTATACAGACAATCGAAAACTCTGTTCATGATGGACTTCTGCCTCATTGGGGCAATAGTTTTTAATTGTAGAAAACGAGAAAAGGGACTTAGTTTGAGTTCAATTAGGGAATTTAACTAACCAAAGAATTTTGTTCAACGCCGTCAAATATTATGTTAATTGTGATATCAGTTTTAACGGACTCATTAGCTACATTTTGTTTCTTGAAGCTGCCTCTAATTAAATGCAAATAACTGAGAAAAACAAGTTTGACGCCTATATTATATGAGACGAAAACTATAGAATATATCTGTATTATTAGATCTAATTGAGCACTACTATATTTGTGCGTTACATTCTTGATCAAACTTTTCAATAATACGTTATTTTCTCATCTAATCAGAAAATATGAGCCTGGTTTCCACTCTCGTCTTATCTTTAGTAGTTATTCTCAATTCTATTTCTGAATATAACACTTTATATAATGTATCTATAATTTCAGGTACATTTTTTCAAGCTACACGCAAAAATAATTTTGATAAAATATATTTATAAGCTTTCTCTATAAGGAACCAATAATGGACTGAGTTTAGATTAGGTGTAGATATACACAAACTTGTAACTAAATACTCGTTATGTCTTTATATATTTGTGATTGGGCTACATGCTCGCTATTCAAGAAAAGAAATTAATTTATTTAAATTCCTGCAAATTCCTAAAAAATTTTGAAAGCCGTAGAAATCCCTTGACATAAAATTTATTTTATTCCCTAAAGTTCTCTAGAAATCCCTTGAAACCTTCTGACCTATATGAAAATTAAATTAATTCCTTACACTTCTCTAGGAATCCATTAAAATCCCTTGAAGAGGAAAAAATATAAATCCCAGGGTGGTAATACTTTTTGAAAATGAAGGAGATAAATGAATTAGTTTGGGCTCAATTAAAAAAGTATACTTCCGGGTCCAGTAGCGGAGTTTCGCAGTGAGTTTTATCCAGATTTGGTATTATTTCGCAAATTTAAAATTTGTTTGTCTTTCGACAATTAAAAAACAAGCTAAACGACGGATTTCTGTTAAGCGTAAAAGATTATGTGAATTGTGATATCAGGTTTCAAGATCTCCGTAACTACATATTTTCTTTGAAACTGAATTTTATGGAATGTAAATATCTGATAAGAACACGTTTGTCGCCTTTAATCGTATGAAGCACTAAAATATTCCTCAGTAAAATTGTTATTCAAATTCTTCGTTGATACATAAATTAGTTTTCCTCTGATCAGAAAATATGAGGATTGTCTCTACTCTTATCTCATCCTTGGCAGTTATCCTGAATTCAATTGGTGAATATACTAATATAATATATTCATAATTATAAGTGCATTTTTATCAACTGTAAGCAATTCCGAATTCGTTCGATTTGATCTACATTTTATCATGGGACGTTATCCACTAAATGGTAGCGTAATAGACATCTTGACGAAATGCCTTTTTTATAAATGACTTTTTCATTTTTCCAGTAGTATGCTCTGAGGTACTGAGTATGAATATGCGCTTAGGCCGCTTGTACGCATGGGCAGTCACATTAAGATAAAAGGCTCATAACGACTGACAAGTTTTTAAGCAAAAAAAAACTCTCGCCCTTCGCACAAAAAATTTTTTGTTCCTGCATAAAGTCTTGTAATTCGCACTGCCTCTTACTCATACCGGAAGTGCAAATAAGAATCCGTTAGGATATTCCCGGAGAAAATACACAGGGAAACTTTAATTTGCTATTCCTTGTTGCAGAACTGAGTTCGCAGTTCGACTGTTTACCAAATGGCGCCCCAATTCCATATGTTCCTCGTTCCAGACCTTCTGGTTTTCCTCAGAAACATCATTCTCCTGAAAGGTATCTTCTATTTAGTTATTCATTAATTCAAATTTACTATATTAATATATCTATTTTATATAAATTTTTTGTTAGAAGTGGCGTATCCAGTCCTAGATTATTATAAAATTGATGAAATGTTATTATTTAAATATTAATTGTAATTAGAAATATTAGTTCCTCCTGCCAGACCTCAATCTTCTGTCATGTCTTCCGCTCCTGCCGAGCCATCTCTTCGTGCCAGGACCATGTCTCCTCCTGCAAATCGTTGTTCTAGACGCATATTTGGACATTATGATCTTGAAGATCTTAGATTTGTTAGGCTTATTCCTAACACAAATCCGAACCAGCGATTCGAAATTCGAAGATACGTTTTTCCTCGCGATAAACCAATTCGATTGAAAGGAAAATATAATGTCCATGAGCCCTTGCCAGCTGAAGAAAAACTGGTATTATCAACATCCAATGGTGACGTATTTGCCATATTAGAGAGAAATAATACAATTCTTCGTGGAATATATAGATTAAGAGATGACTTCCAATCTGAGTATGAAAAACGGGTAAAAATAAACATGGACAGTGGCGCTGTTAAAGCTATGACACCAAAAGAACTCAAGGAATCTCCGTTAGGTATGAAATTCCCAATCACACGGAATTTTAGAATAGAAACTTCAAATCGCATTCCTCAACATTAATTCTTTCTTTTTTTAATCGTGTGGACGAGATCTCGCATACATTGTTCTTAAAAATAAGCCCTTAACTATATTAAATAAGGCTATATGTATTTATCTATCAATAAAGATTACGAATTTTCTCCATTATCAGGAGGCTGAATTAACATTTTTAATCAAATGATTTAATTTCGTGAAGTCATTGGTTGTGGTTAACTTTATACAGTAATTCTAAGCCCACCCTAGCAAAAGAAAAATGTTAAGAGGCCTAAACTGATGGCTGTTTATGCACTCATGCTAAATGACTTGAATAATAATATAACAGCGAGGGTGACCATTGTATGGACCTCTGATACGCGGTTCAAATAAAGGCATAGTGCAATAGATTTTAATGCAGTACTACCAGACTTGAATGGATGAATCTATCAAGACAATAAAAATAGTCTATTATATGTTTTTATTTTGTAATAATAGGGTAAACAATCTTAGTTTGTTACAAAATTGAAAACGTTTTATCATTTCAATATTTATTGAAATTATAAATAATGTTTCCTCCTGCCAGACCCTTCGTGCCAGGTCGAGGTCTTCCCCTGCCAGGCAGTATTCTCCACGCATACTTAGTTATAAACTTGAAGAACTTAGATTTATTCAGCTCATCTCTAACACGAATCTAAACCAGCGATTCGAATTTCGAAGATACACTTTCCTCGTGATCAAAAATTGTAATTGAAAAAAAAAGATAATCTCCTAGATCTAATGCCAACCGAAGGAAAATAGTATTATTAAAAATGGCATGATTGAAGATATCACTCGAAAAGGAATTTTAGAATAATAGATTTAAAGGACATTCCTTCTTTGTTTCTTAAAGATTAACCCGTTAAGGACCAAACGTTCGTTGTGAAGATATACTTTTAATTTTGTTTCATGATTAAATAGATCATGAAATATTTGAAAAGATTTCGGAAATTTTCAAAACAAATCTGGAAGATCTTGAAACAATTTTAGGAATAATTCAAGTCAGATTAAAAGATATTTAAGAAGCTTAGGAGTTTCAAAGAGATCAAAAATATTTTAAAACTTTGAAACATTACCCAAACTCATCAAATATATTTTTTAATTCTTTCAAACTTCTACAAGTCCTAAGTATCTTTTAAACTGACTCGAATTTTTGCTAAAAGTTTTGAAATGCTGTAAAATATTTTTAAAAACATTTTTGCGAATTTCCTAGTTAGGGGTCGTCCATAAATCTCGTGACGCGTTTTTCTTTTGTTATATAGTTGTAACCTTTTTTACTTAGGAAAAATTTCATTCTCATCTTTATTTAAACAATGGAAAATCGTTTTGAGGTGTTGCGTTCTTATTTGAGCAAGAAACTATCTACAGATTTTAACAGATTTTAAATATTTGAATAAATTAAAAAATGTTTCTAAAGATTAAGTATACTTGGCGTAATTTTTTGTTACTAAAATATATCATAATTTTATCCGTCTATGATGGCCTCGGACTCACCACACCATTAAAATTATTTTACCATGTTTTTGAACGATGACACTATTTTGCTAATATTTCCAAAAAACTGACACTAAAGGAAAATTTTCTCACAATTTTCTATTAATGCCACTATTTCTTTAATTTTCTTTGTTTAAATACTTTCGAACTTCTTCGCTAATTGGCTACAAATTGTCTTAATGGCTGATTAGGATCCGTTCGAGATAAAAAAATTTCAAGCCAAAGAGATGATCTTCTAACCAAGCAGGTGAATCTGAAACTATATAGTTAAATTTTCGACCAAAAACTGAATTCTCAAAAAATTACGTAAATTTTCCACAAAACAGTTGAATTTTCTACCAAATTTTTTAATCTTCGCCAAAAAATGTCATAGTTGATATTTAAACCCAAAAAGATTTTAATTTGAATTAAAAACTGTTAAATACAACAAAAAAGACGCGTTTTTAATAAACTGTTTGAATCCGAGACTAAAACAGATTAATTTTCTATAAAAAAATATATAATTTTAAACCAAGAAGATTAACCTTCTACTAAAAACACCAATTTTCGATAAAATATATGAATTGTGAACCAAATATTTGATTTTATGACAAAAAAAGTAGAATTTTTAATAAAATAGTGCAGTTTTCAAAAAAATAAATGAATTTCTAACTAAAATGATGAATATTCCACCAAAAACATTAGTTCTTAACAAAGTAGTTTAACTTTCAACGTATTAGTTGAATTTTCAAGCCAAAGAGACGAATTCTCGACAAAAAAGTTGCATTTTCAACCTGGATATACTAATATTCAACAAAAAATGTAATAGTTTATACTTATATTACAAAAAGTCTTAATTTGGAATAAAAAACAGTTGAATATCACCAAAGAAGAAGAATTTTCAACAAAATACTTCAATCTTCAACTAAAACAGATAATTTTTAACCATACATTGCATTTTTAATAAAAAATTTATTTTCTACCAAAAAATACGAATTATAATCCAAATTATATATTTTTTACCAAATAGTTCAATTTTCAACCAAGAAGATTGATCTTCTGCCAGAAAATATGAATTTTCAACATAATACATAAATTTGTAACCAAATAGTTTAATTTTCTAGAAAAAATAGGAATTTTCAACAAATTACATAAATCTTCAGCTAAATACTTTGAACGATGGATGGGATGTTAGTCCAAAATTTATTTGAATAATTTTTAGTCTATTTTGTTTCGTTCCTAAAAATTTTGATCTAAATAGTTGAATTCTTAAGCTGGAAAGGAGAAATTTTTAACCAAATATGATGTTGTGTATTTTTATTGAGGAATATTAATTTTCAATTAAAAAAAAAACGAATTTTCCACAAAACATCGATAAAATGAATTTGCAAACAAAAAGTTATTTTCCAACCAATCAGTTAAATTACCAACAAAAAAGTTAAATTTTCAGTGTAAAAAAATTTTTTAACCAACAAAAGAAAATAAAACCTCAACTGAAATTATAAATCTGCAACGAACAAAAAAATTAACTTTTCAAAAAGTAGTTCAACTTTCAACCAAGGAGTTGAATTTTCAATCTAGAAAGATGCATTTTCAATACAAAATATAATAGATGATATTTCAACAAAAAAGATTTTAATTTGAAATAGAAAAAAAATGTGTTTAACCAAGAAAGGCAAATTGTCAACAAAATAGTTGAATTTTCATCTAAAGCAGATTAATTTTTAACTGAAAAATTGCATTTTTAACTAAAAATTTATTTCCTTCCAAAAAATACGAATTTTGAACAAAATGCATCAAATTTCAACCAAGTAGTTAAATTGTCTACGAAATTGTTAAATTTTCGAGCTAAAAATAAAATTTTTTCACAAAACAGTTTAATTTCCAACCTGAAAATGTAAATTTTCATCCAATAAATTAATTTTCAGTTGAAACAAATCAATTTTTTTAGTAGACAGTTGCATTTTTAACAAAAAAAACATGGTGTTTGTACAGAAAAAGATACACTATCAAACCAAAAAGATGAATGTTCTACAAAATAGTTGAATTTTCTATCAAAAAAGAATTTTTTAGTAAAGAAAAAAGAAAAAATTTCAATCAAGATATTTTATTATAAATCCAAAATACGACGTTTTAGCAGCACATTTTGAATTTTCAACCAAGAATTGACGTTTTAACAAAATTATTGATATTGCAATAAAATGATTCAATTTTGAACCAAATAATAAAAATTCCAAATAAGAAAGATGAATCCTCAACGAAAAATTTAATGGTACTTTTCCACTGAGAAGAATGAACTCTCAGCCAAAAATAGTTGGATTTTCTCATTTCATTATTATAATTCAGTTTGAATTTAATAAATTATAGACTAAAGAAAAACATTTCAAATGAACATTGAAGTTCATTTTTAATACTTAAAATTTTATGAATTATGAATTTTTTGCGAATAAGAGTAATTTGCTACTTAAAAAGGCGAATTTTTCACGAAATACACGGAAACAATTTTTAGTTCAAACAGGAAAATACTTAAAAATCGAATCATTGAAACTAAAATATATTTGAACAAAGTAATTTTAGTTTTTGAAATAGTAAGAAATATGGAGGAATAAGGCAAGTTTTAATCCATGTATGCAAAAATTACAAAAGTTTGAAAACCAGTTCTGGTTCTAATTCCACTTATTTCCATTGTAAGTTCCACCTCTTCGCACATACCTTTTAAAATTAAAGGTTAAATCACCGACAACTGCAATTGGATTATTGTGAATTCTCTTTAGTTAAAGCTCCTTCGGCTTTAACGAAGACATGCTCAACACGTATCTCGTGCTTCGCAATCGATTTTTTCAAAAAGTTGTCACTATAATCTTGTAAGTATTTCAAAAAGAAACGCTTTTCTTCTTTTGACTCTTTATTATATCGTGCATTGTTTCGCTTGAAACGTACATTTTCGTTTGTTTTTTGGGATTTTAAAAATGCTGATTATTTTCTTTTTATTGAAAAATGGTTCGACTTCTCGAAAACTATGAATAACCGTACATAGAATTTTTCAAACTTGAAAAAAATGGTTTCGAAAATTTTCAAAATTCTCTAAGTTTTTGAATATTTATCCTAAATAGCTGCTTAACGAACTCTTTTTTTCTTTTAAGATCAACAATTTTTTGAAAGTTATCGCGACTTAACGATACTACAGACTACAGACAGACAGACAGACATACAGATTTATAGACATACAGACATACATACAGGCATACAGACAGGCAGACAGACATGCAGACAGACAGACAGACATACAGATTTATAGACATTCAGACATACATACAGACAGACAGATATGCAGACAGACAGACAAACAGGCAGACAGACAGACAGACACCTTCGTAAATTCATTTATTAGGATGAGAATGTAAAAATTACGAGTTTCAAAAAACTCGAATTTTTTTCTTTAAGCTCTATCACTGTCGACCTAATTGAGATATTTATCACTCTCTTTTTGATTATAATAGCGTTCATTGTCTTTTTTCGTATTCCATTTTTCTGCAAAAATTAAAACTCGATTTTCTCAAAAAACCCACTGTTATGTTTTTTGCCAATTTTTTTTTTGTATTTTGATAAGGAAGATATCTTGTAAGCTTCATGCTGGCTGATTAACTTCTGTGGCTAGGAGAATTTTTTTATTTAAATCGAATTTTCTACTTTCTCTTACAAAGAACGACAGATACGAAAAAATGTTAAGATAAATAAAATAATAGCTTATATTTGTAATGATTGGGCATCATTTTAATAAATAAATTAATTTACTTTAATCTTTAAAGTTCTCCAGAAATCCATTGAAACCCCTTGAATCGGAAAAAATTGAAATCCCGTTGGGGTGATATTTTTAAGATTCACTTTTTTAATGTTCGACTTAACGACGGAATTCTGTCAAACGTAAGAGATTATGTAAATAATGATATCATTTTTTACGATCCTATTTACTACATTTTTTTCCTTGAAACTCACTATCATGAAATGTCAATAATTTAGTAGCACAAGCTTGCCACATATAATCTGTGAGATAACGCCTATATGATAAATATCTTATATAAACTATTGAGGCACTAGAATATTCGTCAGTTAAATTATTATTCAAATTCTTCAATATTTCTTTAATTAGTTTTTCCTCTAATCAGACAAGATGAGCATAATTTCTACTCTCGTCTTATTCTTGGCAGTTATCCTCAATTCTATTGGTGAATATAAAACATTATATAATCTATTAATTATTTCATTTAACAGTTTTTAAGCTAAACGTAACTCAGGATTTGTAAGATTTAGTCTACATTTCTATCCCAATTTCCATTTTCTTTCAAAGTTCATTAGAGTTTTTCTCAAATGAGAAATAATTTAATCTGAATTTGTTCTGGACGTATCCAGAATTTGTGTTTTATAAAAAGTGAATTCGAAAAATGTCCTTGTTGAATAGAAATCCATACCATATGGTACGCTTTCAAATAAAGGTAGCATGCCATATGGGCCGAACCCAAAAGTTTCGAAAATTAGATTATTGGCTAAAAAATAGAAAAAAATTAAATAGACAATCTGAAGAAACGTTTTTTTTTATAATCTGACTTAAAATTGTTTTTGTTAGCTTGCCATGAGGAATTGCGATTTTGCGCACGCGCGGTGGCATCAAGCTGAAGATCTGACGATGGACAAATACGATGAAACGTGTCCTTCGAGCGAAAAAATTCCCTGTCCATTTTCTCAAAACCTAATACTGTTTTTTAATCAAACTTTTTTTGTATCGATTCAGCAACTTAGTAGTTCGAATGCAAATTATACGTTTTTTCCAAATTGAAAATTGGCTGTTTATCATTGATAAACAGCCAATTTAACAGCCTTGTTCAAAAATTTATTTCTTCAGTTAAACATTTAACTGTTTTGTTGAAAATTTATGTATTTAGTTGAACATTCGTCTTTTTAGGATTGAAAAAGAAGGTAATCATAACAATCTTTTGAATTTTTTAAAATAAATCATAAATTCCATTTTGCGGTCAAACTATGCGCAAGCTACGAAAAAAATAAATAACCAAAAGTTGTTTAACCAAAAAAGAGCTACAAATTTGTTAAGGATATTTTTTTGATAGGATGAGTAGTTCTTGTTTTAACCGTAAAAAATAACATTGCAAATTTAAACATTAAAATTTTTGAAAAACCGACACAAGCTACGAAACAAAATAGTAAACGAAAATTCTGCCCATAAAACATATCTACAAATTTTTCATAAATCACTTTTTGATAGAACCCGTAGTTGGATTTTATACAAAATTGTGGGTTTTTTTAAACCAAAGAGATTATTTCTTTCTATAAAATAGTTCAATTTTCAACCTAGGAATATGAATTTGGAACAAAAAAGTTAATTTGCAACGAATCAGTTGTATTTTCAACAAAATAGTTAAATTTTCAGTTTAAAAAATTAAATTTTAATATAGTATAAAAACAAAATTTTGACTACAATTCTGAATCAACCAAAGATTTGACTTTGTAACCTAAAAATATTAATTTTCAACGGGAAATGTAAAAGTTGATATTTCCACAAAACAGATTTTATTTAAAAATAAAAAAACAGTTGGATTTAATAAACAAAGACGAATTTTCAACAAAATACTTGAATCCTTAACTAGGACAGATTGAATTTTGTATCAAATGGTTGAATTTTATATAAAATTGTAGAATTTTTTAACCAAAAAGATGCCAAACGACGTGAGATACGAGAAAAAGTTTTGGAGAGCAATCCATTTTTTTATAGTACTTTTCACTTTGGGTTTATTTATTTAAAATTTTTCGAAAAAACAGCTTTTACTGCAGTAGTAAGGAACATAAATAAGCCATTCTAAGAAGAAAATAGCATTTAAATATTTATTAAAATTATAAATAATATATCCTTCTGACAGACCCTTCGTGCCAGGTCGAGGTCTCCTCCTGCCAGGCGATCTTCTTTTCGCATACTTGGTATAAGCTTGAAGAACTCAGATTTGCTCGACTCATCTTAAACACGAATCTGAACCGGCGAATCGAAATGTGAAGATCTCGTTTTATGCATCAGAAATTAATAAGTCGAAAATTCCAATTTCAAGCTAAACGACGACATATAAGTAAAAAAGTTTCAGAGAAGAATCGTAGCCTTTTTGAGGACCTCACTATATTGGTTTTAATTATAAACAATACTATTAAAAAATCTAGCATTTACATTTTGAGTCAAAGGACGCGAAACATGGGTAAAATTTTCAGTTTTTTGGGTAAAAAATTAATCTTCTTGTTTGAATTTTGTTTAGCAAATTTTTTATTGCGTAAGATCTTTTAATTTCCACTCGCCGTGAGCCTCAACCAACCTTAACTTAAAAAAGATATCACCAAAAAGTTTTTTTTGTAGAATACTATTCGTACATGGGTTGCTCATAATTTGCGCAGAAAAAAGTGGAAGCCTTTTTTCAAACTTTAAAATTTTGTTCATAAACAATTTGAATTTATAAAGGGTTATATATTACTTTAGTGCAAAAGCTTATTAAAATTTATATTACTGCACTTTTTTTGCGCAATTTTCTCCTTGGATGATGTTTGGATATTTTTGATATGTAATCAAAAAAATCGTGGGAGCGTTTCTTCAAAAATAAATTTTTATTCCTATTTTTTTCAAATCCTTGATCTTAAATATAATTGGCTTCTTTTTTCGTGAAAAATGTAAAAAATTATCATGCAATTTTGTTCCAAAATGAGAACTGTATAATCGAAGGTTTTCTCAAGGTCAACTCTATTTTTTTAAATGGGAATCCCTATTTTTGACACCGGATTCGGAAAAAGCGGCAAATTTCACGTCTGAAATGATATTTCCAAGATTTTTTATATGACCTTGACAATGTGAATTCAAGGTTAAATGCTAAAAAAACGGTCTGGTAGCTGTTTATCTAAGTTTTCTGGTGAAATGATCGTTGTGAGGCTACCTCAAGTGTGACGACGACCTTAAACATGTTGACCTTGAGGTGCATTCATCAAGATCATTTAAAGGTGAGAATGGATTTTGAATGGGAAACTTTGATTTGTACACCAGATTCAAAAAAGGGAATAATTTCACGTTAAAATGTGAAAACGACCTTGACCTTAAGATCAATATCCAATGTCATTTGAAGACCGCATTTTTTCGACATGATTGAAAGAATTAGGACAGCGTGCTTAAACATTCCACGGGAAGTATTATTAAACACCGTAAGACATTCCCATCGTCATATCGAACTTTGTCAACAAATAAAAGGTACACATTATGAACATCACATAAATTAAGTAGGCCTAGTACACGAAACCAGACCTTTTTAGGTGTAAACGATACTCGAAACCCGAACAAGCTAGCTCCTCGTGGTGAGTATCGGGTAATGCTAAAGCTGGTGGTACAACATAATGTTTATTATCTTAGGGTTTGTGGGCTTGGGGCTTTTTTGAATCCAGTGTCTAAATCAAAGTTTCCCAATCAAAAACCATTCTCACCTTTTAAATTACCTGGAAAGATGACCTCAAGGTCAAAAAAGGTCGCCAAAAAACTTAGATAAACAGCTACCAGGCAGCTTTTTAGCATTTGACCTTGAATTTACCTTATCAAGGTCACGAAAACAAACTTGAAAATATAATTTAAGACGTAAAATTTCCCGCTCTTTCCGGACCCGGTGTCAAATATAGAGATTCTATTTTAAAAAAACGGAGCTGATCTTGAAAAAACCTTCAAGGTCAAGCTCAAGGTCAATTTTGAGGTCATCATCAGACTTCTCCCTCCAAAGCCAATAACTTTTGCCTCGAAAATATTTTCTGAAAAAGTCAAATTCAGAAGTTATCTACGTGGATTGATTAAAATGGGACACCCAGTATATTAGAAAAATAAAACCCTTCATCATAGCAAAAGTTATTAAAACAGTTTTATTTTCGCCGCTTCATCTCAAGTTGTAATTAAATAAAACTGCTTGATGATCTTTCGGATAAAGTTAGCTGAGACTAACCATGCACTGCTTTCTCTAAAAGCTTTTAAAATAAATTTAGAAAAAAGCATTCATTTTGCATTAACCTTGTTGATCTGCTAGGTGTGAGTTTGTTTTCTTACTTGTAGGAAAATGCATAACGATCAGGAAAAACGAAAAAATGTTCCGAGAATTTCGAAATTGGGATTTTTTAAGAACTTCGGGAGACGAATATCATAATCCTTTTTACCCTATTTTATAAAATCCTGCCATTCAAGTTGACGAAGTGAGGTTAGATAATCCTCGTTCCGGAAGAGAAAAATATGCCGAAAGAGAAAATTAAAATCCGGTAAAATATGCCAAAAGAAAATATACAAGGAAAATTGAATGTTTTGTTTCATGTTGCAGAGTTAAGTTTACAGTTCGAGAGCTTACCTAATGGCGACCCTATTCCATCTGTTCCTCGTTCCGGACCATGTTACTCTCCTGAGATACATCATTCTCCCAAAAGGTTATTTCCATTTCTTTATTCATTACAATTTACTATATTAACATATCTATTTGATATATTTTCATTTTTTAATAATAGCGTATCTCATCCTAGTTCATTTAAAAATTTATATAATGTTATTATTTAAATATAATAATTATAATTAAGTTTGTATATTAAATATAATTTCCTTTTGCCAGACCTCATTCTCCGGTCAGGTCTTCTGCTCCTGACAAGCCTCCTCTTCGTTCTAGCTTCCAGCCTCCTCCTGCCAGACTACATTCTTCGGTCCAGTCTTCTCCTACTGATGAGCCTCCTCTGCGAGCCAGGACCAGATCTCCTCCTGCCATGTATGTTCCTTCACGCCTAGCTGCGCTTACACTTGAAGAACTAAGATTTATTCGGCTTATTCCCATCACGAATCCGAACCGGCGATTCGAAATTCGAAGATACTATTTTCCTCGCGATAAACCAATTCGATTAAGAGGAAAAAATAATATCCTGGATCCGATGCCAACGACAGAAAAAATGGTATTATCATCGACCAATGGTGACATCTTTGCAATATTTGATCAAAATAATACAGTTTTTCGTGGAATATATGCAATAAGAGAAGAAGTTCAAACTCAGGTTGAAAGACGGGTGAAAATAAACATGGCCAGTGGCGCGATTGAAAATATGTCTCGAAAAGAAATTCAAGAATCTCCCTTAGGTTGGCGTGGACGAATTTCAAAGAATTATAGATTAGTAACGGTAAACAACATTTTACATAAATAAACCGTTCATAAACAAACGTTTTCACGAGATGTCGCATAAATTGTTGTTGAAAACCTTATTTTTTGCATACTGCGTGAACATTTATTTTAGTGACTGTTTTCATTTACAAGCATAGAATTCTATATCGACATTTTAGCTTTATTTGTTATACTTTTATGATTTTTCAAGATTCGAAATTTTAATTTATTATACAAATTTAAGATGGGATACAAAAGGAATCGCACATAAAATAACTAAAATAAGATGGGTTTCATACTAAAAAGCTAGTTTGCGCAATTCCACTTAATTCTGGCTCCTTGTAATCCTGAGTTATAGTAATAAAAATAAAAAAGAATTTAAAAATAAAATGTTTTCATCTATCGCAACAGATGGCATTCAGTTGGTCAATATTTCGTAGAATTAAAAGACGTTCGATAGCCTCTTAGTCAGTTCTTGACCCTTCTAGGTATTTTGTAATGTAATGTGCTCTGAATTCGTTATAGATAGGGCAATGGAGTAGAAAATAAGAAAGATCCTCAGACTTCATCAAGTTACATAGACTACAAATTTGATTAGAATCAATCGCATACGCCGAACCATTAAAATATAGTCTGATCTTGGTGGAGTCTAAAAGCCTAACCACCCGCTTCTTCCCATACTACAATTCAAATCTAGATAAGGTTCAGTAAGGTTCAATTGACTTAGGTTTCTAAATTGACTGTTATAGTGGATTTGGTAACACTATCAATAGCAGTGCTAAACCAAATATTTGCTCATTTAATTATTAGTTTTGACTTTTCTACGGTAACCACATGAGGTTGACTCCATTGCCGATTCCATGTATCAAGTTCATCTATAGATTCGAGTATGGACTTAAATTGCTAAGCTTAATTGAATTCTATACTTGCGGCACTGGCATGGTTCAAGTCGCAGATGCTCCTCAGACAAATCTTAGGCAACCTGTTGTCGCTTATATTCGTTGGAGAAATCTACCAATTGTAGGATCGTTCGAGAGCTCTGACGCTTACCTAATCCAATCCCGTTTTCACTTGGAACAACGATAAAATCGTCAAGATAACGCATATCCCATATCTCAGCACCGTGCAATAAAGTGGCCTCGATAATTGATCTCAAAACCAAGACGATGGCTTCCCATGCATCATTTTAGACTTATTCAGAATACTGCACACTCTATAAATTGCTGTTATCCCTTTCCTGAAAAAATGGTCTTTGGCAACTCTAAATTTACCCGTTGACGAGAACGCGGTTCCGAGATACGTGTAGGTGTTAACAAACTCAAGAATGGATGAATTTTTCCACATAAATTTGCGAAGTTTTTTCAACTAACCGGCTTTAAGAAAAGGGACGATCTTTGTTTGTTTTGGGGCTTAGCTGAGGGTCATTCTGATGAGATTTTTAACAATTATAGTTTATTCCCTAATAGATCGGTCTTTGATGTAAGGTTAATGAAAGAGGCAAAAGACTGGTGGAATCCCTTGAATCATACGACCTAGCGCTCTGCAATGGATTTATGTTGATTAAGTACCGATTGTTGTTGAATTATCGATGCCTGAATAAGCAAGGGTATTATGCCCAGGGATACGCGGATGTCTTTGTAGTCCTATTCAGGCAGGCTCATCTGGAACGTTAATGTGTTTTACAAGGTCTGCACTGCGCATCGTGGTGGGATGCTGACGACCTCAGACTCGGGTAAGTATCTGGGAGTAATCCTAGAGAGCAAACTGAACTGGGTTAAGCATCTGAAAAGGCAATGCAGGAAGTTTTTCATGACATTTTAGATGTGCAGAAGAGCTTTTGGTTTGACGTGACGTCTTGGGCCTAAAATGCCAGCATGGTTCTACTATGCTGTCCTTGAACTAAGGCTCTTATACGCGGCCGTGGAGTGGTGGCCCGGGAGAAACTTGAAACGATGTAGGACAGGCTGCGATCATTAAAAACGCTAGGGTTTAAGGGTGCGTTGGGAGCAATGAGGACTATGCCCATAGCGGTGATAGATTTCATACTCTGTAAAGAACCATTTCACTTTGCGATAACTGCCGGGCTGTCTCACGCGATGGTCCGTCTGGCAAGAGCAAATAGACGGACTTGAGGGATTCGATGCACTAGGCTCTCAAGAGACATCAGCGTACTGCCTGTTCTAGAAATGAGGCAAGATAAAATAATACAAGGCTTCGATTTGATCAGGACTTTCCTCGTCTACATCCCAAGCAGCGATATGTGGAAATCGAATGGTAACCCGCTTCTTTAATGGGAAATCTGGTACACAGAGGGCTTCAAATGAGTGGGAGGGTCAGGAGCAGGAATTTAGGCGCGGGAAGGGTGGATAGGGATTCCGCTTGGCTGGCGTCCTACCGTTTTTCAGGCGGACGTCCGGGCCAACCTTCAGTGTGTTGACACACACTATTCTGTGCAGTTGGGAAACCAGGGATAACATCAAAGTTGGTAAGGAAATGCAAAAAGTCATTAAACCAACTTGCACAAAGAAACAACATAGTTCTCATGTAGGTTACCCGTCACGTAAATATCAAGGGCAACGAGAAGGCAGACCAGTTGGCAAATGGCGGATCTAGACAAAGCGGCGGGAACACTGGGAACAAACCCAGGGTTGCCGACAGACGAAAGCCATCCTGGGGTATATGTACAGGACAGACAGAGTCTGGGAAATCCCGGGCTTACCCAAGAAAGAGAGTGGTTCTGATGCTTACTGCGCACAACTACTTGAACTATACATGCACAAAATGGAGTACAATCCCAGGACGAAGTGCAGGGAATGCGACAGGGATGATGAAAGATCTCTGCATGGCTTATGCCAGTATCCGGCATCAGCTGGGCTCAGGCAAAAAA
>CAKNWT010331061.1:0-17770 GCA_932066315.1 Andricus coriarius | reverse complement strand
GAGAGAAAGAAAATTGTATGCAAATTCTAATGTGAAGGGAAAAATATGTTTCCACACAAAATAAAAATTTATAATAACAATTTATATAAAGTTTCTTTGTTTATTTGATCTAAAGTTTTATATACTTTACTTTCCTATTTTTTTCCAAAAAATTTAAAAAGTCTGTTGAATTTTTCAGATATGTCAAAACTTGACCTATCTAGAAAATTCCTATCATTTTTTATTTATTTTACCGTTTTTTTCCCAAATTGGATGAAAAAATTCTGCCTGAAGGATATGGAGAACTTTTTGAAGCGTAGGAAAAACTCAGCAAAAGTTTATAAATTTTTCAAAGCTTTAAAATATTTTTATTATCTTCAGAATTTAAAATATTCTTAAATAGCTCCTAAAATTACTCGATTTATTCTTAAAAATGTATTGAAATCTACCGGATTAGGTTTTGATAACTAAAATAATGTAAATTGGTGGTCCGCTGAATACTTCTTCTTTGAACTTAGCATCAGAAAGTTTCTTTTTAAAGGTATTGAAAACATGCTCCTGATTTATTAAGGGTTTTGACGACTTTTTTTATGAGATCAAGCTTTATATGCAACAGAGGATTGAGAATTTGCTATGAATCCACATTGATGATGTAATTAGAACCTGGAGTTAGCGAAGATCTTATTGGCCATTGTTTAGTTTTGCTGTAGTGATTTTCTCTCCTTCTTCTATCCAACAAACACAAATAGCAAGGATATTTGGTGAATCCTGACTTTTGTCCGAGCATCAAGGTTATCATTTTTAAATTTCCGTATATTGGCCATAAATGCTTTACCTACTGAATTTTCTATAAAAGTATTTGCATAAATGTTCGCGTTGTGAAATAATGCCGCCTTTATACTTCGTTTCGAAGAGTCTATGAAGAGTCGTCAATCAAAAGCTTTGTAAGAGTTGTTTTCAACTGATTTATGAGACCCTCGACATCGGTACAAAATACTAAAGATGAAACTTCTTGCTTCATAAAAATGTTCTGAATTCAGAGTCTCGGTTTCGATTGATAGAAACTTTTTATTTGAGTTCTAGAGGATCTTTATTTTTCAGAAATGAAGCCAAAAGCTCACTACCATCTTTTGGTAAACCTAAATCTCTAACGGGATTATTCAACTCAAACTGGGATACCAATGAAGGAATTGAAGCTACTTTTTTATTTGACGTTTACCCTGAGCCACAACTATCGTTGTCGTCGCTCGAAAAATCACTTTCTTTATCTAGTTCTCCGGATTCGAAACCTTCAGTAACACAATCAATATTCCGAATTTCTGGAGTGATGAATTTGGTGTTCTCTTTATTTTTTGCCGCCTTTCATCGATATAACATCTTTTTGCACAAGTTACAAATGACATGCGGAAACCAGCTACTATGTTGATCAATCTTTGAATTGAAAATTTCTTCCCATAAGTTGCAAATATTATCGTCAGTCGTTTTTTGCAAAGATTTCACTTCATATTTGGAACAAACGTAACAAAAATTCTCATGATTTGCATGACAATCATATGATTGCGAAACCTCGGGTCACCTTTTTCTAGCATTAAATTGCACATTGACGTGCTGGAAATTTTTAGTCTACGGTTTCGGGTTGAGCGACCCCAAAAACATATAGTAAACGTGGTCTGACCTCCAGCCCCGGAAACAGATTTTTTTTTGGTGTGGCTGTGATTTTTGAAATTAAAAAAAAGAGCATCTAAATGTATTTTAGTCTTTCGGTTCAGCAGTGGAGGAAAGTAGAAGATAGTGAGCTTGGTGGGGCATTTTGGCGTGATAAAGAAGGTAGTGAGGTAAGGATGAATGGCAAGAGGTGAAAAAAAGAGAGGAGGAGGTTATAAAAGGGTGAATGTTCAATTGTAGAAGAGGATACAGTGGAGACAATGTTAAATATAAAAGTGAAAATCGGCACATGTGAGTTTGAGGTTAGGGGAAGGCCCGGAAATGAAAAGGAGAAGAAGCGCTGAAGACGCGCGTGGCGAGGGCATCAACTAGGATGAGGTGGTAGCTTGACTAGAGGTTCATGAATATACCCCAAATTCCATATAACCTAAGTTTCATTTGACCGAAAATCAAGTTTCCGAAGAATCATTTATTATAATTTTTATTTTGTCGAAGTGTCAACTCTCATAACCTCTATTTGTTCTAACTATCAATTCTCATAATTTTTATTATACCGAATTCTCATTTGGCATAATTTTCGTATGTTCGAATCTTCATTCACCATAATATTTATTTATCCTAATTTTAATTTAATCTAATTTCTGTTTTTCCGAATTTGTATTCGACATAATTGTCATTTTTTCTAATTTGCACATAACCTAATATTTATTTGGTCGAATTGCTATTTGTCATATTTTACATTTACCCGAATCATGACTTGTCATAAATTTCATTTTACCTAATTTTAATTTATCCTAATGTCTAAATATGCTAAGTGGCAGACTCCATAATTTGCATATCACAGAAATTTAATTTGTCCTACCAGACTTCCGTTCAGTTTCGAAGTAGTTGTTTTCCATCTAGATGTATTTAGTCTAGCCGGTAAGTCAGGTGAAGGTGGCGCTGTGAAACACTTCCTACGGTACGAAATATATTGGGCGCGAAATTCAAATGAGGTCTTTGTTTAGAAATGCATAATCAAAATGCAGCTAGTATAGTGTTCGGTCGGTAACATGTCCCTAAACACTAATTCACAAGAATTCGCGAAAATGCGAAAGATTGATGCAGAACTACCTGGATGAAGAGTTTTATAAGGTAAGTGCAAACTGAATTACAAAAATAGAGCCTAATTTTTTAATTCATCTTCTCATGTACGGAATATTACCTGATTTTATGTATCAGCAACAAGGGAGGAAATGGGTTGTAGGTGGTCTGTAAATAAGTAACATTATTCTTTAATTAATTCATGCGCCTCGTTTGACTAGAGCAGTGGACAACCGAGGGAGCAGAATCAGTGATTGAAGGGAGAAGCCTCAGTTGGCGGGAAGAGAGAGAAAGAGTTTGGAGAAGCAACAGCGTCTTAGCAACAGCGCGATGAGTGGGGAAGGAGACAAGAAGAAGAAAATGGTGGCTTGGTGGCAGATGATTAAAGTGGAGTAAGGAAAGGATAGGGAACAAGCGAACCCGTTATAGGTTTAGGAGTTTTTGGGGAGAAACGGTTCTCGACTCCAATTCCGATTCTCGATCGCCTGCTAGATTCCAGCAATCGAAGAGTAGATTCATACAGGGAATAGATTCCCACTCCCATGTTTTACTGCGCATGTGTCGAAAAGCCCGCCCTTATTTTAAATTAATATTATTACTGAAAAAATAATGATATTAAATTAATGAAATGATAATAAATAATTATAATAATAATGATACTAGTATTATATTAATAATTCAAGATTGGTAAAAATGAATTTTAACAGCAAAACAAATGTCGGCTTTATTTTTAATCAATGAGCAATTCCACGTTAAACCCTCTGAAAAATTTCATCTATTGTTAGAAATATTGATTAAAATTCTAGTAGCTCTGTTAGGTATTGAAAGAAAAACTCCAAAATAATGTTTAAAAAATTGAAAAATCTTAGGTGATATTTTTAATATCGAATTGCGCATGCTCAGCACTAGTTTTCTGAAAACTTGCCCATACCTTCGACTAATCGTAAGTATAATTAGGATTTGGAAAACGCACTTAGTAAGTTTCGAAAGCTGAGGAATTGTTTCAATAATAAATGTGAGCTAACCGATCGCTCTATTTGTTTTGACTTTCATGTGACCGTAAGGCGAAATGAATTACTACTTTAACTTACCTTGCTCAAACAAAAAACGTGTTTGATATTTTCCATGATTTATTGGATAATTTCAAAGCTTTATTTTAACCGCACAAGTGTATAAGATAATCAAAAAGGTTTCTTAATTTTCATACGGTTTTGTACTGTTTCTTTAATAAAAAGAAATCGTTTCTAGATTTAATTTTAAACACTCAAATTCATTATACAAAACAATTTCATGCAATGGAAAGCCAATCAGGTTTTAAACAATAATAATTGCAACACCTTCGAGACGTAACGTTACACTACTTTCGCATATAATGATTCTAATTTCATGAATGACTAATTATGATATAATAATGACTAATTAATAATGACTCTAGAATAATAATGACTAATTTCATTAAATTTTTGCCCGCAGCAAAATTTCTTCTTATCTACGTCAGGGTGAATTCTCCATAGGCAAATTGTGCGTAAGCGAATAAAACTGAACATTTTTTACTTGGTTCTGAAAAAGACTGGCTGGGGCATTGCCGAAAGAATGAAGTCTTGGAAACCAGGATAAATAAGTTTTTTATTATTGTGCCTAAATACAAGTTAGTTGTAACATTTGAAGTTGAGATTTGAATATAAAAAATTTTATATTTCAGTTTTACATTTTTTTAATGGTGTGGAGGATTATGGGTTACAAGCTCTACTACATAATGAACCTTAATCGGGTGATTTAGACCCACTGGAGTTTCCCTGATTTCATCTGGGGTCAAGGAGGTAATCGTCCCGCTCTCCATGTCTATTTTTGCCCGTCCATCACTTTTACTGCGATGATTATATGCATATATTCCAACAAGAACATTAGTACCCTCGAATATTGCAAAGACATCACCACGAATTGTTGATAATACAATTTGTTCTCGGAGTGGAATGGGCCTAAAGCGATGCCGTGCTACAAGTATCTTTAGTGGTTTTTCCGCAGGAAAAGTGTATCTTTTAAGTTCGAAGAGCCGGTGCGGATTTTCTCTGTAAAAAAGCCGAATAAATGGAAGTTGGTCAAGGCGATATCCTAGTACTTGAGAAAGTGGAATCGCAGGGCAAGAACTGGACGTGGCAGGAAGGCGAGACTCAGCCGGAGACGGAGATCTGACCAAAGTTGAAGAAATTGCAGTAAATTCAGAAAAATGGAAGTAAATAGAATTAGTGTACAAGAATCTAATAAAGTACATAAGAATTCAAGGTGCATTTGGAAGTCTTCTGTGCTGAAATCCTTGAATTCTCTGACGATTGACAGTTTCTTTAAAAAACAAGTTTCTCACCCATTTCTGTGGTTTACATGCTCTACTCTAAAATGATATTGGATTGGGCGAAGGTGGCCTACTGGAACTTCCTCAATTTCATCTGGGGTCAGCGGAGTAATCCTGCCGCTCTCAATGTTTATTTTTGCCCGTCCTTTAGATTTGATGCGAGGATTATGTTTATATATTCCAGCAAGTGAAGTATTACTCGTCAATATTGCAAAGACATCACCATCGAATGTTGATAATACAATTTGTTCTTGCGGTGGCACGGGAGAAAAGACATTACGTCCTGCAAATATTTTAATGTGTTTATTCGTGGGGAAAGTGTATCTTCGTAATTCGAATTGCCGGTGTGGATTTTTAGCGGGAGTTAGACGAATAAATTTAAGTTGGTCAAGTCCATAGCCAAATACGTCAGGAGAAGACAGCCTGGTGAGTGGATCTATGTAGCTGACAGGAGGAGATCGGGACCTCACACGTATAAAAGTTTCGGTAGGAGAAGGAGGCCTGAGCGGAGAATGACGTCTGGCCGGAGGAAGAGAACTGGCAGGAGGATCTCGTTCGTCGAAAAAAGAAGAAGACGGACCGCCACGTGGCACACCAGGAATAGGGGCGCCATTAGGCAAACATTCAAACTGTGAACTTAGCTCTGAAAGAAGAAACAGACGATTGCATGTTTTTTAAGAACAAATCTTTTTAACTCACTAATAATAATATAGAAAAGTTTCCAGCTAAAACATTTTATTCTTGGTATGGAATAGACTTGCATTGATGCTTTTTTTGTTCAACTTTACATAAGAATTGTACATTTTGATAATTGAGGCAAAAGTAATTTCGCATATAGGATTATGAAAAGGTTTTTAATTTAATCCGCCTAAATTTGTTTTTACTAATAATTCAAAATAAGTAATGATACCTAAGACGCTAGCATATAGGATTTAACACGAATCATGTGGCAATAAGATTTGATAGAATTTCATTGAGAAACTTTTCATAGGACGATAAACGATCACGCTAAGGGTACAACTTGATAGAAATATCAGACGGAATTACACGTATAAAGTTGACACTTTAACGGAGAATGACCCATATACTTGACGTATTTATTTGGGAAAAGCTCAAACAGGCTCTGAAAAATACTAGTGATTAGGACAGAATGCATATGGCGCAGACATTTTTACGTGCGGGAAGTTCAAAAACGTCTTCAAAAATCGAGATACAGTATAGTATGATATTTACCAATAGAACTAAGAATCACGGTTAAGATGAAGACCACAGTATAAACGATCCTCATTTTTCGCATTCAGAGGTAAAACTGATTTACGCGTTTATGAAGACTTTGGTTACCAGTGTATCTAATTTATTATTCTGGTGTTTTATTAGACTATATAGCTGTATATCTTGTATCTTAATCGCAATCTCACGTGCTATTTGCGTAAATCTTGTTCTTCTGCGATATTCATGTTTATATTTCATATATCAGTCTCGGGAAAGAAATTTATTTCCCTCAATAGATGCTACTTTAGGGGTATTACCGTCGCCTTTATTTTTCATTCTTTTCTCTAAAATGAGAAAATGAAAATAAATACACATAAGCTACATTTATTTCTAAAAATAATGTTTTAATTCTGGAAAGTATATTTAAATACATTTTTCCGTGCCACAGTGGTTCAGGAATCTATTTCGTGAACAAACTTAGCTGCTCTTCATATTTCTTACGTGATTTTTTGAAAATTAGTTAGAATAAAATTCCTGATTCCAAAAATGTTTGCTGACAGGGAAAATACCACACGTGTTTCTAAAATAAAAACGATATTTAATTAAAGATTAAAAAATATCAACAATTAAAATATAACATTATTTGACTAACAATATTTGAGTAACAACGGCCTATTATTTAAGACTTTTCTCCTACAGGTCAGAAAATAAAAATTTTTACAGATACGTGACAAAAGCTTTGCATCCATAAAAATATTAGAATTACGAATATAAGAATTTTTTCAAACATATTTTACTAACAAGAAATAATAATAATTTAATTATTATTAATTCTTGAACACGCGCATTTGAATAACGTGGTTTAGGGAATCGACCTCTAAACTTTACAGATCGATTTGAGTTAGGCTCTACGTGAGCTAATAGGATTATACTTTTTGGGACCTTGTGGCATAAGATAATTCTTACGAATAAATCATTATAAGCCTATAATATTTATCTTTAATAAATATTTTTGTGTTAAAATGAAACAAAACTTCTTTTTTTCCGAAAAAGACTTACAAAACATAATGCATTGATTTTTTATTATTATTTTTAATTACAAGTTACTCCTAATGTTTTAGGGTGGCTACGGATCACAAATGTTTTTTAGTTTGGCATTTTTTTAATTGAGTGGATGACGTGAATGATTGTGGTTTACATGCTGCACTCTAAAATTATTTGAGATGGGGCGAAGGCGGCCTACTGGAGTTTCCCTACTTTCATTTATGGTCAATGGGGTAATCATTCCGCTTTGCATGTTTATTTTCATCCGTTTTTTAGCGCCACTGCGAGGAATGGTGGCATATATTCCAGCAAGGCAGTTACTACTCTCCAATATAGCAAAGACGTCACAAGCAAATGTTGATAATACAATGTGTTCTTGCTTTGGCATCGGCACATATTGATTCGGTCCTTCGAGTAATAAAATTGGTTTATCTGCAGGAAAAGAGTATTTTTGAAGTTTGAATACCCGGTTCGGATTTTCAACGGAAGTAAGCCGGATAAGCGGAAGTTGGTCAAGTCCATATACAGATCCGTCAGAAGAAGGAAGCCTGGTAGGTAGAGACATGCACCTGGAAGCATAAGACCTGGATCC
Organism: Andricus coriarius; assembly: GCA_932066315.1. Classification (NCBI taxonomy): domain Eukaryota; kingdom Metazoa; phylum Arthropoda; class Insecta; order Hymenoptera; family Cynipidae; genus Andricus; species Andricus coriarius. The sequence goes on along the minus strand of CAKNWT010331061.1, from coordinate 9,845 downwards.
GACACGAAGATATGGATTCGCAGAAGGAAGAGACCTGGGAGGAGAATGTTATTTGTCAGATAGACATCAAATTAATTTTGTAAAATTTCTAAAAATATAAATCTAAATATAAAAATGACGCTAGGGACTGTGTTATAGCCCTGAATACGGATAGAAATAAGCGAAGTATATATTTTTGAATATACAAGCTGCCAAATTAACTAAAAATGTGACGTAACGATAACTAGTTTATTTTGTAAAGTAACTTACCCATCATTGTGGTTTACATGCTCTATTCTATAATCATGTAAGATGCGGCGAACGGGGCCTACTGGAATTTCCTCGATTTCCTCTGGGGTCAATGGGGTGATTGTGCCGCTTTCTATGTTTATTTTTGCACGTCCTGTACGTTTCATGTGAGGATTATGTTTATATAATCCAGCAAATGTATTATTACTCGACAATATTGCAAAGACGTCGCCAGAAAATGTTGACAATACAATTTGTTCTTTAGACGGCACGGGCCTATAGACATTATATCCTTCTAGTACTTTAATTCGTTTGTTTGCTGGAAAAGTGTATCTTCGAAGTTCGAAAAGTCGGTTTAAATACTTATTGGAAATAAGCCGGATAAATTGAAGTTGGTCAAGTCCATATCCATTTCCGTCAGAAGAAGGAAGCCTTGTAGGTGGAGCTATATAGCTGGCAGAAGGAGACCGGGATCTTGCACTTTGAGAAGGTTCGGAAGATGAAGAAGACCTGCGTAGAGAATGATGCCTGGCAGGAGGAACAGGACTGGCAGGAGAATTTTGTCTTTCAGAAGAAGAAGATGGGCCGCCACGAGAAACACAAGGAATAGGGGCGCCATTAGGCAAACAATCAAACTGTGAACTTAATTCTGCAAGAAGGAACAGGCGATTATATTTTTTTGAAGAAAGAATGTTTTTGCATCATTAACAACAATCAACAAGAGTGCTCGGCTGATACATCTGTTTGTGGCATGAAGTCGATTTGTAGTGACGCATTTGTTTTTTCATTATTTTTTTTGAGATAGGTAGTGTATCAAAAAGTAACAGTTCCTATAATGTTGACATTTCAATCATTCAAAACTTTAAAATATGGGTGCACCTGATAGATTTTTATTTAACTGTGAAAATAACTCTTTTCAATTTTAAGAAAATTATACAAACTTTGATGGTAATTATACAATAATACTAACAAATACAATAAAATTGTTTTTTTTTATCTCTACTTATTACGTTTAAAAATTAATTGTCTGGGCGAATGTTTAAGAGAAGAATTTAACGGGCGTGACTCATCTCATATGTTTAGCTTCGCAAAAATGTCCCTGTCACGATCAAAAACTTTTTACGATTACTCAACAACAACTTGATACTTATTCTTCTTGTTTTAGATTTAATGTGTATTTGTAGCTTTAGAGATAATAAATTTAAAAATATTTTAGAAGTAATATACTATATTTGCCAATGAGTCAAACGTAAGATTTTGAACCAATTCCTGGACTTTGATGCTACACTGATAATAATGGATTATACCTGCTTACTTTAATGCGCAAGCTGAAAACGTTCTACCAAATTCTATACGTCAAGGCTTAAATGTTTTCATAGAATTTTCTCTGAATTCATAAATTCATGAAATACTGAGTTTTTGCCTCTAATATTTCTATTATGAGCAAGGAGATATTCAGAAATCAAGAGATATTGGGAAAGATACCTCAAAATTGTTTCTGAAAAATATTAAAAGTATCTAAATGATTGATTTTTTATACAGCTTTAATTAATATTCTTAATAATTTACTATAAATTATGTAAAATTTTTAGAAATTGTATTTGACCTTCTTTAGAATAGTTTCCCTCACAGATTATATTCGTATTTATTTCGGCCAAGCTCAAATAGAATTTCAAAAATAATAGCAATTACGATAGAATGGATATTGCATCGCAATTCATTTATTTGCGGCAAGTTCAAAAATATTTTCAAACTTATAGTTATAGCATAGTCATATATATTTACCAATAGAACTAAGTATCACCATCAAGATAAAGATCACAGTATGGACGATCCTCATTTTTTGAAATTAAAGGGAAAACTGATTTACACATTATTAAAGAATTTGCTTGATAGTGTATCGAATTAATATTCTGGTGTTTTATTAGAGTATATATCTGGTATCTTAATCGCAATCTCATACGTTATAGGCATCAAGCTGATCCTTCTGAGATATTCATGTTTATATTTCATAAATTAGTCCAAAAATAAAATTTAGTTATCGTTAAACAGAAATACCGAAAATTTGGTTCCTGAATGTTTATTCTTATCAACCTAATTTTGTATTTTTATCGCGAAAGTGATAATATATTAGTAAATACAGAGAAGCTATATACATTTAGACAATTCTCGACTGATTGGCTTATTATTTTTTAATAGTTAGTTTAAAATTTGCAATTCTGAAAATTTTTTGTTTATCTTGTTGTATATCAGATAGTTAAATTGAGAACCTCGACAAGTAAAATCAATTTGTCCGTATGATTTTCCACTAAAATTTTCGAAAGGCAATTTGAATCATCTCTTTGTTTGGGAACCTTTCGATTTCTTGGTCATTGACTTGCGAGTACCGGGAAATTCTCCTTGATCACGTAAACAGCTTTCGATCACGTGCCGCCGCCGTGTTTTCGCTTCCAGGCGAAAACATTCCGGCAGGCCATCGCTATCTCTACTCTCAGCTTCCTTCTCACTCGGGCGCACGGGTCGATGCCGGGAAGCTCAAGCGGCTTTTTTGATAACCAACAATTCTGAAATAATTTTATTTTGCAGAACGTTAGCAATATTTATTAAACTTGGAATATTTATTGGACTTGTTTTGACACTTAGAAGCGCAGTTGCCTCGCTCTACCTTCTTTGCTGCATCTTTGAAAAATAAAACCTACGCATTGAACACATAGCCTTCTGATTAATTTCTTATTTCGGAGACCCTTCAACATCCGTGTTTTTAGTCGTCGCTTCGGTCATCCATTCTTCTCTCCACTGGCCAACGAGGCCCTCCGTTTATCAGATTTAATTTGGCCCATGCTATCGAGAGCAGTTTTGCGGTGCGAGGCTGAATAACACCACGAGTAATCGTGACTTGCACAAACGTTCTTACCAATCTCTCTCGGTTTCGTGACAGTGTACGAGAGGTTTTATCACAATTACCACCCTTGATGACAGGAAGTGCTAGAAACTCACGCTGCAATCGCCGGATACGGCGAATCCGGGCCTTGCAAGCCGAGGAGGTTTCGCTCCCCGTCGGAGAGCGAGAACGACGGGCCACAGAGCAGAGACTTGCTGCTATAGCAAGGCAACGACATGCCACATTCGAACGAGCGCGGCATGCTCCTGAACAGCAAGCACAGCGCACAACAGCCGAGCAACGGAAAGCTGCTGAGCAAGCTCGTCCTGTACGGGACGAGCAAGAACAACGAGCGGCAGCTGAACCTACACCTAAGGTCGCAGCTCCGCCTTATAAACTGGCGGAACCAAGACTGTTCCCTGAAGGACAGTGGAATTACCTAGAGATTCGCCGAGGTCGTGAGAGAACACGCGATCCTCGACAGATAAAACAACCGACGAACCGTGCCGTACCTTTGTGGCGGAAAGTGCCACAGTTTAGTCAGGAGCCGCGCTACATCTTCCCACCTGTCAACGTCACTCGCCGGGATATGTCGCCGGTCCCAGTAGGGCGCCCGTGACTATCAACTGTCATAATTCACCGCCTGTTCCAAGTTGATTGAAAATTGCACGCTCTGTCGCTCTTCCTGCCCCGTAGGGGTTCATGCAAATCCGGGTCCTGCCATCATCAGGAAGACCCCGTATTGCTGAAGAGGCCCGATCCATATCGCCAGCTCGTCCTTCAGTCCATCCGGTCGAAGAAAATCAAGATCGAACCCCAGTCCCTTCTCGTTTTGCCGAGCAGCCGGGGTGCTTCGAGGACGTTTTATTTCTTTGTGCTGACGAGACGCCGGAGAAGTTCTCTCCTTCTGAAAAGGTAATCACTGGGCAACCACTCACCAGCCGCCATCCTCTCCGGGTTCGTGACAACCCTCTCCCTAGCTCCTTCTTAACTCCTAACCCTTCCTACAACAAAATTTAAACCAAATGCTGCACTCACCGCCCACATCTTTCTCTCTCTCTCTGCCTCCTTTCACTAAGGGATGGTCTTACCACTTGGCAGCGTCTCCTGAAGGGTGATATCAAGCGCGTTGCTCTACCGCCGCAAGCCAGCCAACGTTAGGTGCCGCAGGGGATGAGTCAACTCAACGCTTAGCTCGCCGCGAGGTCCAAGAGACCGACGAACTTGCATCTTGTTAGACAAAACTAGCCAGGGCCCGTCTCGCGCCTTCCTTCGCACTCCTTATTCCTCTCCTCCCACCTCTCACGTTGTTTCTCTCTCCCTCTATCACCGCACAGAGAGAGAGATACGACTCGTCGCTACGTACATGCCTCTGCCTGTGCATTCCTCATCCCTGCCCTCCCCCCTCTCATTCGAGCACTGTTCATCCTACCCCCACCCCATTCACAAAACACACGGGGGTAGATAACAAACTGGGAAAATACTAGAAGCTACCCTGAAATATATAATTAAATAGATTGAGAATTAGACTGCTTAGAAGAAACTTCTTGCGCGTTTTGAATGCGTAGTTCTAAAGTAGTTTAATTTTTGGGGAAACATCCGTCATATTATTGTTCTTTTTGAAAGCTTATATTGTGATATTTCATTTTGTTTCTAATTCTGACCATTGAGTTTCCTTTGGGTCCTCAAAAATATTTTTAAAGTTTTCATTTCAGAACATTAATGTGAAAAAGTAGGCCGGTAATTCTTTATTCATGAAAATCAGGGTAATTTGGATTTTCTACAAATCTCATTATGAGTTGTTAAAAAACTTTCAAAGCATAGAATGAGCTTTGGTGAATTGAAACGAAAAATGTTCTTTGTCCTATTTAAAGTTACAATTTTTGTTTTAATATCAATTACAAATATTTTTATCTCAGATGGTTTCCTTTACCAATTCTCAATATAAAATAGACACCTACTATTTTTATTGCTCAGACAATTTACAATTAATAGCGTTTTGAAAAAAACAATATTTGGATTTCGTAACATTAGAAAATTTATGGATATTCGAAATTCAAAACTTTCTGAATTATTAATTATACACGTAAGTTTGCCTAACAATATTTGAATAAGAAGCGTCCATCAGACAAGTCTTATCTCATACGGATCAGCAAATAACAAGCAGAAAAAAATTTGTGGAGACAATTAAGAGTTGCAAACTTTAAAAAAATTTTAATATTTGAAACATTGTAATTATCAATTTTACAAATAATTGATATTTTTAGTATTAGAAAATCAAAATCTGGCGACTTAGATGCTTTAGTTGAATAACGTGGCATAAGAAATCAACTTCTAAACTGTAGAGATTGATTTGGTATAATAATAATTGTCTTCGAAAAATACTTTTCGTGAGGAAATTAAACAGATTTTTTTTCCTCTGTTTCCAAAAAAGACTTCCTGGGGCATTGACGGAAAATCGAAGCCTTAGAAACCATAATACATCAAGTTTTTATTATTATTATTATTTGTAATTACAAGTTACTTGTAATATTGTAATATGGCTTCGGATAAAAAAACATTTAGTATTTTATTTTTACATTTTTTAACTGTAAGAATGCCGTGGATGACTGTGGTTTACATGCTGTACTGTAAAATATTTTAAGATCGGTCGACGGCAGCCTACTGGGGTTTGCCCCATTTCATCTGTGGTCAATGGGGTAATCGTTCCACTTTGCATGTTTATTTTTACCCTTCCTTTACCGCCAATCTGAGGAATGTATGCATATATTCCAGCAAGATAGTTACTACTCTCCAATATTGCGAAGATGTCACCAGCAAAGGTTGATAATACAATGTGTTCTTGCGTTGGCATCGGCACATATTTATTCTGTGCTTCGAGTAATAACATTGGTTTATCGGCGGGAAAAGTGTATTTTCGAAGTTTGAATACCATGTTCGGATTTCGAATGGATGTAAGTAGAATAAGCTTAAGTTGTTCAAGTCCATATACAGATCCGTCAGAAGAAGGAAGCCTGGTTGGTGGATCCAGGCACCTGGAAGCAGTAGACCTGGGCCTGACACGAAGACGTGATTCAGCAGGAGAAAGAGAACTGGCAGAAAAAAGTTATTTGTCAGAAGAAGAAGAAGAAGGAGAAGAAAAGGAAGCCCTGCCACGAAAAAAGCCAGAAATAGGGGCGCCATTGAATTAGCACAAATGTTTTTAAATACGCATAAGGTTTTCTTTGACTTTTTATTAAAAGGCATTGGTTGGAGATTTAATTGAAAAGGATTTCTATTTATGATACAAAATAAACTTGGGTAGTCTGTTTTCATGGTTTATATGTTTGACTATAAAATTAACTAAAAATGTGCCGTAACGAAAACTAGTTATTTTTAAAAGAAACTTACCCATCATTTTCGTTTACATGCTCTACTTTAAAATCAAGTGATATGCGGCGAATCATGCCTACTGGAATTTCCTCAATTTCTTCGGAGGTCAACGGGGTAACCGTGCCGCTTTTAATGTTTATTTTTGCCCTCGTTTTACGTTTTACTTGACGATTATGTTTATATATTCCAGCAAGTGAATTATTACTCGTCATTATGGCAAAGACGTCACCATCGCATGTTGATAATACAATTTGTTCTTGGGTTGGCACGGGCGGAAAAAAATTATGTCCTTCGAGTATTTTAATTTTTTTATCCGCAGGAAAAGTGTATCTTCGAAGTTCGAAAAGCCGGTTCGGATTCCTATTGGGAATAAGCCGAATAAATTGAAGCTGATCCAGTCTATATCCAAGAACGTCAGAAAAAGGAAGCCTAGTCGGTGGAGCTATATTGTTGGTAGGGGGAGATCTGGACCTTAGACGTTGAGGAGCTTCGGCAGGAGAAGGAGAACGGAGTGGAGAATAAAGTCTGGCTGGAGGAAGAGGACTGGCAGGAGGATGTTCTCTGTCAGAAGAAGGAGATGGGCCGCCAGGAGAAGCAGCAGCAATGGGGGCCCCATTAGGCAAACAATCAAACTGTGAACTTAATTCTGCAAAAAAAACAGACAATTATAGTTTATTTTAAGAATAAGTAAGAGAGTTTCAATAAGATACTGTTGATAGAAAAGTATACGATTATTTGACAGATAGAATTTTATAGTGATATCCTAGATTCTGAAACAAAAGAACGGATACAAGTTTTGTACTGGTAGGGTTTAATAGAATTCTAATGAAAAACTATTGTCAGTAAATTATAGGATTTCTAGATGGATATATTTCGATAGAAATCTCCATCAACTGTGCTGATAGATTTTGATTTCCAAAATTTGTTGGATTGAACTAGATAGGACTTTCACATAATCGGCTGCCTTGAACTTGTTTCTAAGAAATAGCAAGATCAACCAAATAATTGATTTTGAAGAAATGATTTGAACAAAAATAGTGCAATGAGTAAATAGGCCTTCCTGCAGCTTGAATTACTATTCTGAATGATTAACCTTTCAGATTAAATTCATATTTATTTCGGACAAACTCACATAATATCAATTAGGATAGAATGCATATTGCGATGCAAAAATTTTTATTTCCGTAAAGCTTACAAAGGGTTTAATGATTATAAATATAGTATAGTATTATACTCACCAATAAAACTAAGTATCACCGTCAAGATAAAAAACACAGTATAAACGATCCTCATAGTTTGAAATTAGAGGAAAAACTGATTGGTACATTAATCAATAATTTGGTTAGCAGTGTATCAAATTAATATTCTAGTGTTTAATCAGAGTCTATATAAAATCATTATCTCAATTCCTATCTCATTAATCAGAGGCATTTATTTCGTTTTGAAATAAACAATATTTGGATTTCGTAACATTAGAAAATTTATATATAGTCGAAATTCAATCATTTCGAAATTATTGATTATACATATGAGTTTCGTAAACATACTAATATCTGACTAACAATATTTGAATAACAAGCGTCAGTTAGACGAGAAGTATCTCCTACAGATCAACAAATAAAACGTTGTGAAAATGTGTGGATACAATTAAGAGTTGCAGATACAGGAAAACATTCAGCCTATAATTCATCATTCAACTCGTTTAAAAAATCTTTAGATCATGTAGCAATTACAAAATTGTTATTAATAATTTTACAAATAATTTATATTTTACATTTTAGAAAATAAATTAGGCCTTTGATTTTGTTCATATTGGGTTTGAAAATGTTGTAGCGGGAATTCGAAACGTGGAAATCAATCTGGATTCTTAAATTTGTAGCCTGGTAATTTTTATTTTTATTTCCGTTTTGGTTATCATTTTGACTGTTCGCTTTTGTCCTCAATTCTAGGTTCTTTAATCTTTAAAACTGTCCCTCGAATTTTGAATTTGGCTAAATCACTCTCCCTTTCTTTTCCTAAATCTTCTAATTGCTAAAACGTTTCAAAGTTTGAACTATTAATATCCTGTATCGGTTCGCTATTGTCTAAATTATGCAATGTTAGATTATTTACTCTTTTTCGGCTACAGTTTTTAATAGTAATAATGGAAAATCGACGCGGTTCTTTGGGAATCTTACCAAGATCAAATGGACCTGACTGTCTATCATGCAACTCACTTTGATTTTTTTATTGTTAGGTTCAGAAACTTCTTTTCTGCTTTTGGATGAGCTATTGGTTTACAGGTCTAAATTTTGTTAGCATTTTTTAAATCTTTTTCCCCTATCTCTAACAAATATTTTCTTTTGTTTGTCCATGAATCCGTTGTATTCTACACGTTATAGAAGTTCCTCAAATTCTAAAATGAATTGTTTGTTGTTTTCTAAAAAAGAGTCGTAATCAAATGTTTCGTTATTAATTGGTGTGCGATAATTCGGTTAATTTGGGTTTTCTATATGTCATCTAGGGATCGGTCGTTGTTTCGATTTTCGACTGACAATCGTGAGCGCTGTTCATACTTTTTGGGTTACTCGCTATATCTTTGATTCTCCATGACTGATGTTTCATTTCATTTTAGTTTCGTTTGAATTTGTAAAAATGTGATGCCCTATACTAAATTCCTATAAGGGGTTCCTAAATTAATTTTAATTTTGATAAGGATATTTGAATTTATTCAAACCATCAGCAGGCAAGAATGTGTTATTCCCGCCTTCTGATGCGGAAATTCGCTTACATCAAGCAAAACAAATTAATGTTAAATAAAAAGCAGTAAACTTCGTAACAAAAAAATTAACAAAATAGTTGAATTCTTAACCAACATTATGAATCTTTAACCAAAAAAGTGAATTTTTAACAACTTGGTTTAACTTTTCGACAAGTAGTTAAACCCTTAACCGAAAATATGAGTTTTTAACGAAAAATATAATAGCTAATAATTCAATCAAAAATATTTTCAATTATAAATAAAAAATATTTGAATTCATCTAAATAGCCAAATTTTCAACAAAACAGTAGAATCCTCTTCAAGAAAAAAAAATTTCAAATTTAAACCAAAAATTTGTGATTTCTTTGAATAAATATGAGGCTTCTACGAAAAGAGATGAATTTTTAACGACCAAGATTATGTTCAAAGTTGTATTTCGAAATCTCTGAAATCTAAATTTAATTTAAAAGAATTTGAAATATTTTTAAGTTAAAAAAAAATTGGATATCTTTTCAAATTCTGAAAAATGAAAAAAGAATCTCCTGAATTATCAAAAGCTTGATAATCTTCTCTCCAAATACATTTTGTAAGATAAAGAACTAGTTTTAATATATATATATATAT
>CAKNWT010331057.1:3425-14680 GCA_932066315.1 Andricus coriarius | reverse complement strand
ATAACAATTTTGATTTATTTTCTCCAGATACAAATTACGTTATAATGAAAATTCCATGATAAGTTTATTTCAGGTTTAACGCCGCGCAGCCCTTTCGCTCCTTCAATTTAAACGAACTTGGACCAGGCCAGGTGTTGCTCACAACTGTATTGATAAACTTCGCGAGCCTATGGCTTACCTCTGGTGATTTTGAAAAAGCCCAAATATTAGATTCGCTGAAAATAAATAAGCATGTTAGTTTATAGTGGCCAGTAGATACTGTAATAAAGCAAAAGTAAACAATCATAAAAAATAAGTTTTTGATGAGTATTTTACGATGTTACATATTTTTCAGTATAAATAATTAATGATTAGTATAAGTCTTACTTATCAATGCAGGAGTAAATAGCAAAAAATGTATCATATGCGAGGTAGAAAATTGTATAAATTATGGGAGGCCTTTTTTCGTATTGGATACTCAGTTTTGCATCTGTGCACTTGGTGCCGACGTTTTTTCCCGTGCCTGTCAGTTTGTGTTTAACGCCGCTGGAAATAATAAAAAGTAACGAAACAATTATAAGAGTACCAATAAAAGTCGTAAGGAAATCGAAAAGGGGCACCTAATAATATAAAAAAATCGGTTGAAAAATAAAGATGTAAGCAGTACGCCGATTATAAATTCAGGACATGGTACGCAACAGTTTCAGAAAAAGACAGAGAATTATTTGTATGTGACTCTTAAAAAGAAGACTTCGATTGCATATGATACAGCTATTTTTCTACAAATAAAGAATCTTAAAATAAAATTTAATAAAAATTTACTTGTTTTTTTTTTATATTTTAAAGTATAATTATACTCACTGAGTGCAAAGCCAACTGAGTTCCAATATAAGAGTACCATCTGGGTTAGCTGTGTATTTGGATATTTCGCAGGTTCCATGACGTTCAGCTGCGGCATTTCCGCCCACTTCGTACCATGTACCCGCAAACTGTACAAAAAATAATATTGTACTATATACAAATTAAAAGGCTTACAATCAAGGGAATTCCATAAGGTCAAAAAACTCGTCCTCAAGAAAATAAAAAGTCAAGGATATTCAAAATTATACTGTAAAACCAATTGTCAAGCCTCAAAAATCTAAATTACCTTTACTGATAAAAACGTTAAAAATTTAATTTTTGACCCACTGTTGTGTAATCTTCCAAACACCATTGGAATAGAGACATGACTTTTTAATTTCTTTAAGCTAACAAATTTTTCACTCTTTTTGACTACTTAAAAATATAAAGTAGGTGTCGAGGGAAGTAACAAAAATATATTAGATTTCAAAATAAAAAATTATTTTTAAAGTTGGATATCATCTTTAAATTATCTTCCTTGCAAATTAATTTCTTTAAATTTCCGCTAAATTTTGATTCACACTTACCTGTGACGCATTAAAATTTGTCGCTGCTGGAATATCAGCTGTACAAGTTTCAGGAGCATAAGTTTCAGGAGCATAAGTTCCAACAGTCACAGCTACAATGCAGAGTAGAAGTAGGAATCTTCCTTGAATCATTTATCCACCTTAAAATGATTGCAAGTAAGTAAGAAAAAAAAATAATTTCATTATTAAATATGATTTATAAATTATAAATGCTTTCCTATAGGATAAATAAGCATGCGGTCGAAATTCGCAATCTTCGTAAAATTGCATAATCAAAGGATTGGGTTAAGTGCCGGAAAAACGCATACCTGCGATATACATGCACCAGAACTTATTATAATCGAAAAATAATCTGATGCCTCCCACTTTCACTATGGAGAGCTCAAACGATCCCTAATTGTTTAATTATTCTAAAGAAACGCAGTTCTGTTTTATAATAAACAATTATCAATATATTAATTACATTATTACATTACATAGGGGGTCGTTTCTCCTGTAAAGTAAAATTGATTAATATTTTTAATATTTTAGAATACGCACCTTAAAGGTTTTTTTTCTTAGAACGTGCAGGTTTTTCTGATACAGGAACTAAAAGAGCTGTGCCGCAATAGTTTTTTTTTGTATATATATATGGCAAAAATAATTAAAAAATGCTCTTACTTTGCAGTATCGTTGGAAGAACAAACGAAAAATGTTTAGAACGCATATATTTTCTGAAGTTAAACAGTTTTATGGTATGCAGTTTTATTGTTTACTGAATTACCAAACAACACGCTTTCGATAGGGGTTCGGAATATCTCAAAAACAAGTTTATAACATTTTGATTCTTCTAACTTTTATCTTTTTAATAACGCTGCAAGATGTTAAGAAATCTTTTTTTAGTACGCCTACATTTTTTAGTGGTATACGGTTTTATTTCTTCCCAAATTTTCGAACTCACGAATTCCGTTGAGGCTTGGACATTTTTTTAAACAAGTTTATGAAGGTTTTATTTCTTTCAACTTTTAACTTTGCAATAACAGAGGCAAATACTATAAAAATTTTTCATATGCTCTCTACAATTTATAAATCGTTCAAAATATTACACGACTTTTAGAAATTTTGAAGAAATTTTAGAATATTTTATACAGTTTCGGAGATTTTTTAAAGCTTTTTAATATTTTGATGAACTTTAAATTTTCTGAAATGTATAAGCATCGTTTGAACAGACTCGAAACTAAATACCTCTAAATACCTTTTCAAGCGATTTGATTTTCTCGGTAAGTTTCTAAATATTCCGAAAAGCAAAACAAATTCTTAAACTTTTACATGTTATTTTTTGAAAGTTAAAAAAATTTTTAAAATGGTTTGAAATGCATCCTTAAAATAATTTTTTCTATATAAAAAATCATTTTAGATTTTTTTGTGTATCTTTAAAAAAATATTTTCTTATCTCCTTAATCCTTAGATAATTCTCAAAGAAACTATAATTTTTTGTAAACCTCTAACAATCCACATTCTGTTCACAATCTTTTTGAACTTTCTAAAGACTCGGAAAAAGCTCTTAAACTTACACGTTTTTTTTATAACTGCATAATCTTACAAAACTGAAAAGTGTTTCTTAAAACTCTTTTTACATTCCACTTTGAAATGTTAGAAAATCATTTGAAATTTTTTGAAATATTTTTCTACATCCTCTTATTTATTTCTTACAATAACTTTTAATATTCTGAAAAAATTTAGCATTTTTTCAAAATCTTCAAAAATGTACATTAAAAAAAAAATATTTTGAAGACTTGCATTATTTACGAATATCATCAAGCTTCTAAAACTACTAAATATCAATTGAATTAATTATGTTTTGCAAACATATTTTAAAAGGTCAAAGGCTAAAAAATAAAAAATAAATAATCTTGACATCTTCTAGATTCTTTTTGGTAATTAAAAATAATAATACAAATTTTAAGAAAAATTTGATCTCTTTTAAAAAATATTCAGGTCTTTTAGAAGCTGGGGAGAAGTTTAAAAATACTTTATAAATTTTTGAAAATATTTGCGAACTTAAGAATATCTTTAATCTTTTCAAAACTTTTAAAATGCCTATATAGAGCGGGTGCTAATCTGAAAAATTGCACCCGCTCCCAGCGAAATCACGGTAAAATTTCAGCTATAACCACGCCTCACGACCGCGAGATAGGTGGTTACAGTCTGCGACGAATTCAATACGATGATTCGTCAAAAGTCTCGTGCACCCTGAGAATACGGAGCGACACAAGGACGACCGCCTTCTGCATTTTCCGCGCAAGTGTCTTAGCATTTTGTTGATACGCGGAGATGCGTTTCAGGCTATTAACCAGGGAAATCTTGGCAACTCCAAGAGCGCCGATGATCAAGGCGTTTCGCTTAAAAGAATATTCCGAGTATAACCGTCGCAACACCCTTATAAGGTTGTTGTAAGTCTCTTTCTTTTTATTCTCCTTGGCTATGAAGTTTTTGTCAGCTGGTGCCGAAAATTCGATAACGAACATGGTTTTTTTCTGGAAGTCAAGAAGAACTATGTCAGGCTTCAAGTGCGCAACAGAAACAAATGTCGAGAATATGAAGTTCCAGTATAGGCGGCACTTCTCATTTTCGACAATTGACTCTATTTCCCTAGGAGCGTTTAGCGGGGCGGTATTTGCACTAATGCCGTGAGGGTGACAAAAATGGTAATAAAGCATTCTTAGGGCCATGTAGGTCTTAACCGCATGAGTTAGACAACTAAATAGTATGTGTCCTAGATGCTCGGGATGTACATGACACGCTCTGCAGCTATCATCGGGAATGCCTGCGCACAAAATGTGGCGACGGTATGTTAAAGTAGAAATGACACCGTCTTGATATGCCAAAATGAAACCCTCCGATGCTCCACATTTCTTTGGAAGATGACGTACATTTTCTTGTCGAGGAGCTGTTGGCGGAAGTTTTTCTCCTGTACTTTCTTACTTCGGGCCTTCAGGAGTCAGTACTCGAGATGGATACGATTTGATGCATTTTTATCACCCCTGATATTAAAGTCAATGCCGAGTGTTTCAGCAGCCTCCTCCGCTGCTTTGTACAGAAACGCCCATTTGCCCACTTCTTCATATTTCCTGACCATTTCAAGAAGAGGGTCTTTTCCATTTGCGACTATATGTGCTGTACTCAGAATAATCCTGTTGTGAAGACATTCAAGATTCTGTATTCCGCGACCACCTTGACCACGTGAGATGTAAAGTCGCGGAACCGAAGGTTTGACGTGCATGCTTTTGTTCATGTGCATAACCTTTCGGGACCCGATATCGAGGGATCTGAGCTCGTCCTGCGTCCTTGGAACCACTTCAAATTAATAGAGTGCTACCGGGACGGCAAGCATATTCGTCGCAGATACTATGTTCCTCGCCGACAGATCGGAAGCCCAAATCCATTGGATGAGACGTTTGTATCTGCATCGGAGCGTATTCTTTATAGATGTCACGTCCTAAATTTGACTCTGTGGCACAGCCAGGTATGCATAGGTCTCTCCAGGGCTCAGGGTCTTCCGGAATGCGATTAAGTTTTCCTTTCTTCAAATAAGCCTTGGCGCATTTTTCTAACCTAAACTCCATTCCAATATCTTGAGTGTACTCTTTGACAATGTCTAGATCTAGATGTAGTTTCTCTTTATTTTTATCAGAGATCTTAAGATCATCCACGTAAAATACATGAGTAAACTTGTGATTTCGATTTACAGGTTTGCCGCAGAGGTACTCTTCGGATTGACGAATAGTGGCAATAATCTGAGGCAACAGAGGAGAGGGCTCATGGTGTCCCCTGAAACACGGCTCTCTGAAAGGTGATGCTTTTAGTGATCACACGATCTTTTGCAGATGAGATAGTAAATTTGGTCTTCCACAGCGGCGTTAATCTACCGGTAATCAATGTAGGCCATTGATAGGTAACGCTGATGGAATGCTGCGTTTTTACAGACACATCTATCGATGAGCATGCTCTCCCGACATCCTGCTCCGCCTTTCTTTGAGCCTCTTTGTGCGTACATCTCTCGCCACACAGGTCTAATAGTCCGAACAATCCTATCATTTAGGACAGCTGTGAATATCTCATACAGTGTGTTCAGACAAGTTATTGGCCTGTAATTTTCAGGGTCAGCTAAGTTGCCCGTCTTCGGCAGCAGCACTGTGCACCCTTCCACCAATCACTCCGGAATGGGCTCTTCCGAATTTCGGTATGAGGTGAAAATAAGAAACAGATGTTGGTGGGTTGAAGAAAACTTCTTCCACCAGATGGTCTTGATACCATCTGGTCCCAGAGCGGAATAGTTCTTCATGCCTCTTGATACTTTTTCCACCTCCTCGGTAGTGATAGGTGGACATTCGTCGTTAGGTGTTAGGAGGGCACTGCGCAGCTCCTTGAAGCTATTTATATTCTTTGAGTCTTCTTTCAGTGGATGTTGGACTTCGTAGACTTCCCTCCAAAAAGCCTCGACCTCCTCTGGATTGGGCGCGTGGACGACAGTAACTGGAGGGTCCTGGAAGAGTCGCGATGGGTCAGAGAAAAACAGTGGAATTTCTCTGACCCACCTCTCTCTCCGCTCTAGACTTCAACTAGCCTTAAATAGTACTCGTATTCTATCAACAATATGCTGCCTAATGATCAGTAGCTTTGACTTTTTGAGCGTGTGCGTGCTGCAGATGCTTTGTAGTCAATGACACACTGAATACGGACGCGTACTGCCTTGCACAGCCTATCTTTGTGCTGAGTTGATGCATTCGTCTTTTGGTCTTATGATCAACCGTTTGTTTTGTTTTACGGTTTGCATCTGCCAAAGCTCTCGCTGCAGTATACACACTACAATTGATAGTCCAGAGGTCAGACTCTTCGGAAAAATCTCCACGGAGCTCGTCATCCAGTTCAGCCAGATCTTTGCACTTGTTTGAAACCTGAATGTTGATGTTTCTCCGGGTCTTGAAGCATCGCTATTCCTCTGCTGTCTGCCTTCTCGCGATTGGTCTCAGTGCTGCCTCTCTTTCTCTGTTGCTGGCTTGTTCTGGCTGCGGTTGAGTGGGCGCTCCGCTTATATAACCCCTTTTTCGGAGTTCCTCGGCACGGTTTCGCAGACGCTTATGCGAAAAATGCGAGAGGTCTGGGTGTTTCTCACACCACATAGTATGCAGTCGCGCTATGTAACCGTCTTGATTGACTCCCCTAACTCTAGGACAGTCGGCATTGTTGTCCGAACCATTGTTGGGAGCCCTGCGCGTTCGATTTTTTTGAACCACACTTACTACATATATGTTTGGTGTTATCATTGTTCTTCTTACGAGCAGCTAGGGAATATGCTTTATCTATCCTTGTAGAGTCCCGCAGGCTAGGATAAGGCTGCTCGGTATCCCAGAGTCACCGTTAGAGACACCGCATCCGGGTGATATTCAGCTTTCGGCACGGTTTTTACGCCTTCGCTTGGGGTTTAATTCTTTCGGCACTAACCCTGGACAATTGTCAGCGGCTGCTTATTAATTAGTGTAACCATATTCAGCAGAAGCTCTTGGTACAGGGACCTTCTCTCCGCAACCCGAGGACGCGTTCGGTGGCTTTTATCATAGGCCCTTCGGTTTGACTCCAGATGAATTGGAACCGATATATATATATATATATATATATATATATATATTTATTTATTTCTTAAACTGATTTAAACTTGTCCTAAAAGTTTGACAAAAATGTCAAAATGAAAGGAATCACACAAAAATATTTCAGACCTTAAAATATGTAAAACCCCTTAAAAATTAAAGAGAACGACATTGGAATCTTCTATATTTTTTATTGATAATTAAAAATAATAATAAAAAATTAGGACGAATTTTACTCCTTTCAAAAAATATGTAGGTCTTCTAGGTGTTTTGAAGAAGCTTGAATATATTTGATTAATTTGCTAAAATATTTCTTCAATCATTTTTTGGATCCTTCATTCCAATTCATCGACGTTTCAAAAACTAATAGTTTTCCTCATCAGGAAAACTTCTAGAATTGCTACATAAATTTTAAACAACCTCGATTTTTAACAGAAAGTTTGAAAAAGCTTTCAAAATTAAAGAAACTGCCCTAAGATATTCCAGATTTCTTGTCAACATTTTTATAAATGTTTTAAAATGTTTCGATGTCTTTTTAAGTTTTCTTTATAAATAATAAAAGTTGCTATTGACTTATTTCTAATTTTTAAAAGCACGAGATAAATACTTTTGTTCTTTAGAAGATTAAGAAATAGGGTTGTTTCACAATTTTAGATAAAATCAGTTTTTAATACATAATTTTAATCTTAACTCAGTGTGCGTTCTACATTTTTTTTCTGTTGAGTTGTTCAAAAGGAAAAAATTATTAAAAATTGTAGGCGGGAAAACACTTATTCAAACTGGTGTCACGTGGGTGTCACGTGATGCAGAGGTTCTCATAATTATCAATGTGACGATGTGGCTCTGATGGAAACTAGTGAAATTTATGATAAAAAGGTTATGTCACCTAACAGTTTCATTTTCACTCCTCTTATTTCTGCACTTAGGAAATCACAATCACCATAAATATCTCTATTTTCGGGAAATTTCTGCTATTGGCTTTTACGAAACCCTCCTTTGACATTTTTTTAAACAATATTTTGAGACTTCTATTTTCGACGTGCAGAGAACCAAAGCAAAACATCGGCACGGAAAAAGATATTTGAGAATGACTGACACATAAGCTGTGATTGGTGATTAAATTAAAAATAGTAAACAATACGTAACAAATATGTTATGGGCGTTTCTGAAATTAGAATTTTATAAACCATAAGATCAATTCATTGGAAAAGTGATATCTGACTTTGGAAACAACCCTATTCGAGCACAAGGTTGAAAAACACTTTTAGCTTTATTCAAACAACAAGTTATTGCTCGAAACTAGAAAAAGAAGGGAAATTTTCACAGTGCATCTATTTTAGCTTACTTCATTCAATATACAAATAATTGTGTTAATAAATTAAACTAAAAAGCTTAAAAATTAAAAAATGACTAAATAATGTTTTAATAAATTATTCAGTAATATTAAAATTTCTCATTTAAAAAACTTCCCGCTAGGACCAAATAGTGTTGGTCTAACTGCGGAGCGCCCAAGCCACATTGGTCGAAGTCCGAAATGACTTTCTTATTCTCATTTCTTTTCGTTCTGATTGTATTTCAATGTATCATAATTATTCAATGTACTCAGTGGAGCATACTACATTTCTCATAAGACATTTTCCAATCCTCACAGTAATAAAATCAGATTCACCTCTCATATTTTATTTGAAAAAACACCTTATTATTCAGGATTTTTAATACAACTTTATGAAACCTAAATAACCTATTAAATATATTACCTGATTGCAAAAAGCAAATTGTCAAGAAGATTCTAATACGGAATTTCCAGTTTTAGAAAAAACTATTTTAAGTGGATCTGTAAATATTCCGTAAGAGGGTGATGATTCATATAAATTGTTTGAACAAATTCAAGTAATTTTTATGAGAAAGAATATTTTTCAAGTTAAACATTAATATTACAAATTAACAAACAATTTTTATTAGTGAATTTTATTATTATGAGTGTCATTCATAATTATATATCATTATTATAAACATATCAACATCTACTAAAATTCGGCTCCGTCCCTTTACAAGTGCACAGATAATTCATCGCAGAAATAAATCGACAAGAGAATATTAAAATTCCCCATTTCCATTACGTCCAGGGAAATTTTTGGTTTACTGATTTCATTATTGACCATGGCTGACCATTTTTGTCTAAGAATTAACTTTTCCGCCTAGGATGTTCTTTCAAAATTTACATTCTCTTACTATGAGAAGGATAATGCAACAAATTTACATGCGCATTTCGTTCAATGCAATTTTCAAAATAAAACAATTACAAATAAAATTATGATACTTAGCCACTTTAAGACGGAGCAATTTTCCACATTTTATAGTAATTTCACGAGTAATAGAAAATAATTTCTTTAAATCGTGTCTCTCTAATTCTGAATTAGCACATTTTTATTTATAGACTTTATTTTCTCAATTTAAATTATGAGATTATAAGAGTTGATGCCAAGTTAAGCCTCAGTCATTTTCAACATTTTATGCGATTAATATATTTTTTTCTATTAATATGTTAGAATTAGTAAAGTACTTATACAGAAGCACAACCAGGAAGAGTTTAAAAATCTCAAAAGAATTTGTTTAGAAATATAATAATAAAAAAATTACGCAAAATATCATATAAAAAATACTGGCTCTGAATCAGGAGATATATTGAAATACTATAGAAACGATCAAATAAATTGTAAAAATACTTTTTTTTTTCATATTTTTGAATATTTTGACCTGTTCTGTACGGATTTAAAAATATTTTTTTAATTCTCATTGATTGTCATTGCTGAATGTCAGGTCACCCGGCCGAGCCAGAATTTGATAAAGGGAGCGGTTTAAAAGGCTGACCAGAAAGTAAGTTACTGCGTACAGGGAAAAATTAGGATAATGTCGGACATACAAATATATAAATGTCATATTTATTACCCTCAAAGAGAAAAGCGTATCGAGATTATAAAAATTCTACATTATCACCCACATCCATTAAACTATAGTAACATACTTTCAATTATCCTCGAATTTAAACCACATTAGAGCCATCTGATTCTATATAAAAGCACCCTTTGATTTCCGAACAACGAAAAAGTAATCCAGTATCTAAAACGGAAAACAGATTATTACATTATTCCTATGAAATTAAACAAAAAATTTTAATGTTGCAATTATTCTAATAATAATAAATATATAGTTCATTATATTTTAATTTGTGTTATTAAGTACTATTAATCATACATAAATATTAGCTGCATTCGCTTTAAAGCATAATTTTTTTTTGTACTCAATTGAGGGTTCGGATCAAAGAATGGGTCGCACGCTCGAAAACGCTGAAAATGATTGTCCACGTGTCTCGTGATGTCCAAATTTTAAAGTTCAAAATATTAAATTTTTGGAAATATGGCCATTTGGCAAAGGGCAAGACAGAACTTTTTTGTATATCCAGTTTTTTTGTCAGATAAATATTTTTAATTGTACAAATGAAAAAGTTAAAAAAAAAATTTCCTCAAATTCAATTATGTTTTAAAACATAAATCGTCAAAACTCAGCTAAATATTATTGAAACTGTTTAAAATTTGGTGTATGCACGCAGTGTACCCTAACAATGCCTACGAAAAGAAAAAAACAATTAAAATTTCTTATTGTTTGATAATAATTTATTGCAAATTGAGACCGGTCGATAAGCACATTTTTTTAGTTTCGGCAAAGAAAAGTATCCAGGAAACTTTCGAGTTGAAAGAACTTTCAGTGAGACATTTGTTCCTCGCTAATAAAGCAAGATTTCTGGAAATTTTTAGATCCATTCATTGAAAATTGATGGAAATATTCATTATGTAAGAAAGTACGCGACGCCATCTACGATTGCGAGCGCTTCTCAACGTCCGCTTGTACTCTCGCCGGTACTTGCCTATAAAGGACGCTTTCTTACATAATGGATATTTCCGTCAATTTTTGATCAATCGATCTACAAATTTCCAGAAATCTTACTTTATTAGTGAGGAACAAATGTTGTACTGAAAGTTCTTTCAACTCGAAAGTTTCCTAGATACTTTTCTTTCCCGAAACTAAAAAACCCTGCTTATCGACGAGTCTCAATTTGCAATTAATTATTATTAAACAATAGGCAATTTTGATAGTTTTTTTTTCTTTTTGTAGGAATTGCTGGGGTACACTGCGTGCATACACCAAATTTTAAACAGTTTCA
>CAKNWT010331054.1:0-10312 GCA_932066315.1 Andricus coriarius | reverse complement strand
TGTAATAAAACTTATCAGAAATATGAACTGTCATGTTCTGCGACCGATGACGTTAGAAGAAGTTCAAAATGTTTATTTGAAAAATTGTTAATAATTTTTTTCCAAGGCGGTGCCTAATTCGTGCACAAACAACTTCTAGCTGGAGGTGGATTTTTCATCGAATTTTTCTGTTTCAGGTTCATCAAGATTTTAAATTATGTGAATTATTTAAATTAAATATGTATAATAATAACAATGTTAATTATAATTAAGGCTGAAAGAATCCATTCGTTCATTCAGGAAAATATGTACTACAGTTGAAGTAGGAACTATACTTTACTGCACTCGCACATTGTTTAGGCCAAAAAAATATTTGTTTGAATCAGTGGGATATTTTTTTTCTTCAAATATTTAAAAATTTGATGCGGAGCAATAGTTTTTTGAGCCTATAAAATATTTGCTTGACTTTAAAATATATTTCTTTCCATCAATTCACATTTCCTTATTTCAAAGAAATATTCATTCCCATTCATGGCACATTCATTTGGAACAATGAGTCACTTACTGGGTTTAGAATGCATATTTTTGTCTTCAATTAAGATTTGTTTGATTCAAAGAAATATTTCCCTTCAACCAAAAGGTCGTATTCTTGAATCAAACAATGTATATACATACAACAAGAATTTGCAGATTTAAGAACATTTTTATTCCTTTTTGAAGTTCTAGGTAACCTCAAACTTATATCTTTTCGTGTTTTTTTTTAGTATAATTCACTTTTCCATTACTTTTAAACAGCATCTAACTAATAGAAGAATCTTTCCTGTTTCCGAGAACAAATCCAACAACTGATGCGACAGTTGGTAACAACGCGTTGGTGCCATAGAAACGTACGCGCATCGACGATACGTTCAAATCTTAAGATGCATTGTGGAGTCAGCTTAAATACAATTAAAAATAAAAGAATCCAATTTTTGAATGAACGACACAAACTATAAAAAAAATTAATGAAAAAAGTTGCTCGGTCAAAGAAGAGCTAAAAATTTGTCATAAATAATTTTGTGATAGGACGCGTAGTTTTAATTTTATTTCAGAAAAATAACATTGAAAATTGAACAATCAAATTAAAAAAACACACACACACAAGAGACGAAAAAAATAAAAAGGCAAAAGTTGTACAACCGAAAAAGATCTACAAATTTGTTACAAACTTTAGTTACAAAAATACATTTGAAAGAAAAAAATTGAATTTTTGGAACAACGGCGAAAGCTTCAATAACATTTTATTCCACAAAATTTATCGCATAATTTCATCTACAAATTTTCTTAGAATCACTTTACGCTGGATTCGTATTTTTGGTGAAATCGTATTAAATAACATTGAACATGACCAAATTAATTTACGGAAAAACGATGCAAGATGCAATCAAATGTATAATAACAAAATTGATTTTTAATAGGATGCGAACTTTTTTCTTCGATTAAAAAATCAGAACAGTTAAAATACGACTGTTTCAATACTAATGCATATTATGAATTGTAGTAATATAAGATTGAAAGGATACATTTTTCAGAGTAGTTCAGAGTAAAATCTAATGCAAAATGATGAGGAGAGTGGAAACATTTTTTAACGTAAAACAATTGATGACTTCCGGGTAACGTCCTCAAAAGAAGGAATCCCTGGAGAGAAGCCATATACTTATAACAACATGTCGGTACATAAAGTGACGGAGTATACTTCATTCGTATTAGTTTTCGGAAGAACCGCATGGGTACCCACCTCGTTTCCATCTGAAGATCACCGGGCAACCTATTGAACCTACTCGCATGACCTAACCGTCCGATTGAACGAAATGCAAAAAATCGCTGCAAAGAATCTAATGGATGCAAAGGAAAGATCAAAGAAGTACTATGATCAAAAGGCTAGGCCGCCTAATGCGAAAGTGAATGATCTAGTATACGTGGTGAATAATGTATGCAATTGAATATTCGATTCACGAAGTCATAGTCCATACATGGTCGTAGAACTAACCGATAATCATAAGCTAATTCTAGAAAGTGAAGATGGCTCACGATTTATGAAACATGCCGACCCGCGAGAGGTAATTAAGATTTAAGCCGGTTAGAAGATTGAAAGCAATGTATTATTTTCCCATATTTATATAGAGCACCTTGATTCACAAAACATACCGTCACATATGGGGACAACTATGATTAGACGCAAAAGTCAACGAGGTGAATGATGCGAAAAAGAATTGATCTCACCAATTTGGGCAACAGACGCATGTATGAAGAACTGATCTCGAGCTTATAAATCCAAGAGAAGATAATCAGAAATGACAGTTTAATCAGTTTAAACTTAATTTAAACATTACTGCAGTGACGTCCAATCAAATTAGAGAATATATGCCATAAGTAAACTACACAAACACTTTAAATAAAATGCTGAGAATGATGGGAGCCGGATTGGATAGCTGCACAAGATCAGCCGATCAACTCCTAGATGACATAGACGAAGCTAGAAGAGGACATCTACAGCCCTCTCTGTTAACCACCAACCAACTAGAGTATGTATATCGACATGTACAAGACCATGCTCCCAAACTCATGTTTCCTATTTGAGGAACAAAATTCAGTATCGAGAAATTGGTACTATCATGAATATCAACGATCATCACTTCTCGACAAATCAGATTATCACATCTACCATATTGACTCAATATCCGTACTTCAAAAAATATTTGGAACCAACTATGACCGGGCGTATATAAATTTTAATTCTAAATATACCGACGCAGATGAATCACAAAGAATCTACATCCTAACGATTGAAGATCGATTCCTGGAATGTAAGTACTTTCAGCAATATCATATTCGCAAGGAAGATCTTATCATCCACGAGACACCGCCCGGTAAAATTTTCGAAAGTGAGCTACTGCGCCAATCAACACAAGACACGTTTGAAATCTGCTATGTCAAAATTCCATACCAGAGCGAATCATATTGGATCAAAGTGAAGACTTTAGCTGGATGGATTTACTCTCCCGACAGGGAACAGTGAGCAGAATTAGCCTGCCGAATGCAATTATTAATAAAAATTCAGTTATAAAAATTGGAAATAGTCCAGATAGGTCCAAAGCAGATGTTACCTAGCGGCAAAAAATGTGTAGAATTTATCTGGGAGATCGAGAAGAAATTAGAGGAATTCAGTGAACACAAGGCATTGCGTAAAAATCATTGAACACTTACCCGTGGGCCTTATATTGGATTAGTTCTATTAACAATCTTGGGATTAATTTCCTATTTTTTTCTCTCCTAAATCTCAATTGTAATATTAGGCTGTGTCGCTTGTATTAGAAGAAGCGATCTAGGAGGTACAGTATCAGTGACGTCAAAGGAACTACTCAAAATTTCGAAGGAGCTGACCTCGTACCACACTATGAATATGAGATGGAATACAAAAATATGTCAAAGAGCCACTCAGACGTATTCAAATCAGATCATTTTCAAGAAAATCATCCAGCGGGCTCCTTGAAAAGCAGCCAACATATCAAAAGTATCGGAGATGCCCCTGCCCAAGGTACAGCTACTAGTGCAAACACTTCAGACCATGTGAAACGATTTGTGGTTGTGAGTGATTCCTATAAAAACAAAATAGAAAGAAATAGCTCCTAAGTGTTAAAATGCAAAAACACCAAAACTTCGAAAGTAGAAGTGTAACATTCAAAAAAATTTCACACAAATGTGCCAGATTCTCTATGTTAAGTTCAAACGACTACACAGAAGCAGCTAGAACTGAATATTAATCACATTAGTTTTTGATGTAATGCCAACGGTGCTTGTGTTAACGAAGAATTTAACAATCATTATCAAGCCCGTATGCCTCTATACATAAATTTTCTAAGCCAACGATAGTTTAAGTCGTGACACGTTTCGAAAAGTTATCTCATAAGTTTATTACCCTCTTACATAAATCAGAAAATTTACTGTATGATAATAATTAATCCAACAAGCATGGGAATGGACTGTTCATTTTGACCACGTTATCAAGGACCTTAACAAAAATTTCCAGGGTAGGTTCGTTACGTACCGTCCTGGTTGGTGCATTTTCTTATCTCCCACTGTCCTTTCTATGTGAAAACCCGATTTATTTGGACAGCTGATTTGACCTATAATGATTACGCCCTACTAATAATATTTAAATAACCGTTGCCTAACAAAAAATTTCTTACTATTACGAAATATTTTGAAAAATAGGAACTGATTATGCTGAACGGTTATAAACTACTGAAATATATAAACTAAATTGATAACAATTAATAATTATTATTCAATCGAATTCAAATTATAATTTTAAAGTATTCAATAAAGTAATCAAAGGTGTCTCTAAGTCAAGTTATGATCGTCAGGATTTTTTAGACGTCAACGATTCCTAATATAGCTTGCCTCCATGGTTCCCTTTCAAATTGTCACTTGACAATGAACATCCATTAAAAATTAGCAAAATGCTTGGATAAATGACCTACCACACCTACGCATTCGTACCTTCGCATCGGTCTTGCATCGCCCTTGAAACTGCACCAACGGATATGCGTTTCTACCAAATTCAGACGAACCGGGACGGCATCGAATGATGGCATCGACGGACCTAATTTGAGAAATTTAATGGAATCACAGAGACAGATTTATGGACGGACGTGTGACACTTTTGGATATTTAGTCGACGAAAGACAAAGAAAGAATTTAAGTGACATAGCGACGCACAGACGTGTACCCATTTGACTTCGGAACCAGCAGATATCGTTTCCCACCGACATAGATGTTTAGATGCTGCGAATCAGCTTACTGCACCCAGAATTGAAACGGCGGATTGATCGCAGTGCAGTTTTCTACCAAGTGAAACGGTCCAGGGAAAGGTGTGATCCTGACAAGTTAAATCCACAAAACAAGTGTTGCAGTAGCTATAATTTAGGGCAGAGGTCGGCAGCGAGGAAAAGTTCGGAGACGCCAGCTCTTCTAACAGATGTGGATCGCTCGCTTCGTCTCTCCCACCACTCGTCTCTACTCTACCCCGAACTTTTAGAGGAGAGTAGAGACTCGTGGTGTGACAAGCGACGCGAGCGATCCACATCTGTCAAAAGAGCTGGAGTCTCCGAACTTCTCCTCGCTGCCGACCTCTAATTTAGGGTAAGTCGAATATGAAATCGCTTGTGTTTCTTTGAATCCTTTGGAATTTTACTACCTGTTTTCTATTCTATTTTCTTTTAATTTAAATACAGATGAATCAAAAATAGAGTCAGTGTGTCATTTATTCAAAAGAAAACTCTTTTTAACATTGGGATTCAACGGTAACAGGGCAGCAGAAAGAGGAAACATTTTGGGTTAAAAGGTGGTAATCAGTATTCCACAAAATTAAACAATTTAAAAAAATTATTTGACAACTTGAACCGCCGGTACATTATAGTAATTATAGCTCTTTCACAGATTTTTAATATTAAAAATCATAAACTCTTACGCAAAAGGTCGTTATTTGCATTGAAATAAAAGTTTCAAAAATAGTAATTTGAAAAAAAAAATACAACGATGGTTTAATGTTTTAATTTATTTTGATCCAACTTCAGGCGTCAAGGATTATTATATTTTATTTGACAATTGTTTGATTGAATTAATTATACACAGTCTCCAGTGAATCGAAATTTGCAACAACTTTCATAAAAAGGTGTGGGAAGTTTGGTTAATATCCGCCTTACATGACATTCCTTCATTTCTTTTGATGTCATGTTCTTACTATCACCCCTGATCTTATTTTAGTTACATCCTACAATGATTTCTTATAAATTTCACGAAGAATCCCAGTATACTCCAGTATTGCATAAACGTCATCATTGGATATCGATAACACAATATATATTCTTGGTTTGGCGTGATACAAATTTACCATTTTCTACGTGTAACCAAATTTCGTTATCGTCGGGAAAATTGTATTATCGAAACTCGAATTGCCGGTTCTTATTAGGCTCGGAAATAAGCAGAATATATCCAAGTTGTCCAAGTGCACATTCTCGTACTTCATGAAAAGGAATCCTGCCGGAGCGGAACTGAACCTGCCTTGAAGAGAAGGCTACTGATGAGAAGTGCGGGCAGGTGCATTTTGTCTGGCACAAGAAGAAGAACCAGGACACCGTTCGCCATTGTGATTCCATTCGAAATCTAGTGAATCGTAATTTGCAAAAGCTTTAATAAAACTGTTGGGAAAGATTGGGTGATTTTTGCCTACTGGACACCACCTTGTTTCATCTACAGTCAGATTATCAACTGCGCCGCTTATTATATTTATTTTTATTCGCGAATTATTTTCATCTGTCCTATATATTCCATGAAGAGTCCCACTATAATCCAATATTGCAAAAACAACACCAATAGATGTTGATAATACAATATATTCTTGGTTTGCCCCAAGCACATAGTTCGTATGATCTATTTGTCTTTGAATCGGTTCATAGGCAGGAAACACGTATCTTCGAAATTCAAATCGCTGGTTCTGGTTTGTGCAAGGAATAAGCCGAATATAGCCAAGATGTTCTATTTCACATCCAAGTACTTGAATAGAAAGAGGCCTTCCAGAAAAGGACCTGGGTCTGGCACGAAGAGCAGGCTCCTGAGGCGAAGTCCTTTCAGGTGAATGTTTTCTGTCAGTAGAAGAAGAGCCAGTCTCACGTTCGCTTATAGGATTCAATTGGGCCTGCAGTGAATCGTAACTTGCAGAAGCTTTATTAAAACTTTTGGGGAAGATTGGGTGACTTCTGCCTACTGGACAATCTCGCAATTCATCTGGGGTCAAATTATTAACTGCGCCGCTCATCATATTTATTTTTATTCGCCCATGATTTCTATGTGTCGTAACTATTCCACGAAGAATCCCGCTATACTCTAATATTGCAAAAATATCATCATTTGATGTTGCTAATACAATGTGTTCTAGGTTTGGCACGGAAACAAGGGTACTTTCTGTTGTTCGCAATCTAATTGGATAACCAGCAGGAAAAACATATCTTCGAAATTCGAATCGTAGGTTCTGATTTGTGCGGGGAATAAGCCGAATGTATCCAAGTTGTCCAAGAGTATATCCAAGTACTGTAGGTGAGGGCGGCCATCCAGGAGGCGACTTGGCTTCGGCACGAAGAGGCGGCTCCTGAGGAGAAGTCGAATCAGGTAAACGTTTTCTGCCAGAAGAAGCAGAACCAGCGTTACGTTCACTAATGTGATTCCATTCGGACTGTAGTGAATCGTTATTTGCTGAAGTTTTAATGAAACTTTCTGGAAAGATTGGGTTAGGTTTGCCCACTGGACAATCTCGTCTTTCCTCTGGGGTCAAATTATCAACTGCGCCGCTCATCATATTTATTTTGATTCGCCCATGATTTCTATGTGTCGTAACTATTCCACGAAGGATCCCGCTACACTCTAATATTGCAAAAATATCACCATTGGATGCTGACACTACAATATGTTCTTGGTTTGGCACAGGAATAAAGGTACATTCTTTTGTTCGCAATCTAATTGGATAACCAGCAGGAAAAACGTATCTTCGAAATTCGAATCGTATGTTCTGATTTCTGCGGGGAATAAGCCGAATGTATCCAAGTTGTCCAAGAGTATATCCAAGTACTTTGGGTGAAGGCGGCCACCCAGGAGGAGACCTGACACTGGCACGATCAGGATGCTCCTCAGGAGCCTCCGGTATCCGACGAGAAGGAGAAGATTGACTGTGAACCGGGCGGGGAGTATCAAGGCAATCTCTGCTTGACTGCGAACTTAATTCTGCGAAAAGAAATAGAGGATTCATGTTTCTTGTTGAAGAAAGTTCAAAAAGGGTGTGATACTTTATTCTCGTTTTCGGTGTAAAATACTTTACAATCATAAGTAAAGGATTCTGTAGAGAAAAGTTGTGCCATAAAAATGTCAGGTTAAAAACGATTAAGGCTCACTGTGTTTGAATTTAACAGAACTCATTGTGTTGGTTTCATTTTTGGAATTTAATCTGAATTCGTTAAAAATCACATTGGATACTTACAAACTTCATCAAATTCCTCTAAATTGATTTCATTTAAAAATAACTTAACTCCGATTATTACTAATGCAAGCTAGTCACTTCTAGATAATATCAGTATCATTTTGGTTTGAAAATTATTATGATGTCAATGAACTGTATTCAAAAATAAAATCTCATTCGCAAATAACTTCCAACTGCTTGGTGGAAAATCAACAACACAATTTTTTTCTGTTCTACTATCTGGCCTAAACTGTATCTTCATTGGTTGAAAATGATCTTGTTGTTCTAAATTGAGCTTTTCAGTTTGATAATTCAACTATCCTCGAATGAATTCGTCTTTGTAGGTCGAACATTCAACTATTTGGTTAAAAATTCGATTGCATGCGAAAAAGTAATTTAATTGTTGTAAGCTTATGTTGTGAGAGCTGTAGGAGCCGACCTTAAGTGTTGCTTT
This sequence comes from Andricus coriarius, assembly GCA_932066315.1. Classification (NCBI taxonomy): domain Eukaryota; kingdom Metazoa; phylum Arthropoda; class Insecta; order Hymenoptera; family Cynipidae; genus Andricus; species Andricus coriarius. The sequence continues at coordinate 1,829 of CAKNWT010331054.1, read as the reverse complement.
TCAAGTTCGTTGGTATCAGTATCTCCAGAACGAGGGATTTGTCGGCAGACCACCACGTTCTTATCTGGTAGAATACATGCAAGCGTAACGTCGGTGAGTCGGCCAGCCTCGTGTAAAGCCGAAAATGCAATAGGCACGAACACGAAGCCGAGCTTGCTCGAGTCCCGACCCGGACTTCACGATTCGCTTTCGTCGGCTATTAGGAAATTTGAGTTGATTCCTGTTTGCAAAAATTGACACCTTAAAAACAGACTTCAAAACATGTAATGAAGTCGTGAGATATTTGATGATTATATTCTTTAGTAATTATTCTCGAATGTATTAGACTATCCGATTCTGCATTTTCTTTTTTCATTATTTATGTTTTATTTTTCAGTTGATTTTGAATATTATAAAGTCAAAATAATAATAAATGATAATTATTTTTAATGAATCTATTTCATGCTGTTTTAGGCTATAATCCAAATTTTTGGGACTTGAATAGAAAAAATCTTGTAAATGGTCGGTCCTTTTATAAATTGTACGAAATTTTCGTCCCATCTTTGACCGTATGGAATAGATTTAAAGAATGAAATTATAAACATATCTCCATAATTAGTATTTAATTGAAAATTAGATTTTTTGTTGAAATTTTTATTTTAAATATCTGAAATATTGAAAAATTTTGCGAAATTTTGTCAAGAATCATGTGAAAATTATATTTATATAACCTTAAAATAAGCAAACAGAAAAATTTTAAAAATAAATAGTCAGCAAAAGGGTTAATTCTCAACAAAACATGTTATCATTGCTTTTCAATAAAAAAATTTATTTTAAATAAAAAAACAAATATTTTTTCAAATAAAAAAATTTTTACGTTTAGAAAAAAGAAAAATTTCAACAAATTTATAATTTAGGGAAAAAATATTTTCATACAAAATAAAAATTTCGAATTACTATTTATTTTTCAAGATTATTCAGTTTTAAGTTTGTATAAATACAGTTTTCCTAATGAAATCAACTCGAATTTCCTAATAGCCGACGAAAGCGAATCGTGAAGTCCGGGTCGTGCCTCGAGCGAGCTCGGCTTCTTTTTCGTGCCTGGTGCATTTTCGGCTTTACACGAGGCTGGCCTACTCACCACATGACAGCTCTGCTCAAATTGGTTTTTCGATCCCTTACCATGCGCGCGCATGAGCGGTGAAATTTGAATTAAATTATTATGCACATTAAATGTTTGCAATCATGTGCTGCAGATTAGGTCAAGATGAGTAAATGTGAAACGAAATTTGAAGATTAGACTTTCATTAATGGTGTTTCAAATATTTGACAACCCTTTGCTTCTAATTTACATATTCTTCAAGTCGTAAAGATGTGCGTGAAGGAAGTTTTCTTACCTACTTTCATTATGATTCAACCTATTTCAAAGTGTCACATTTCTACATTAAATTGAAAATTAATTGTATGTGTGAATCTATTTACGGAAATGTTAATTAATAATTATTATTATTTACTTACATTATTATTGAAGGAACAGGAGAATTTCAGTTTTATAAGAGCATCTCAGTTTCTTTTTAATTAATTATTAACAAAATATAAAAATTGGTTTACTCTCAATTCCAAATTTTCTGTTTATCACATTAATAGTGTTATCAGGGCGCAGTCCCATGGAGGTAGATTAGTAGAACAGTATAACAGTTTGGTCCAATGGGGTGAGTGCTAGAGCATGTGCAGACACTTCATTGGTGAAAACTGTTCGACTATTCTACTAATCTACCTCCATGGGACTGTGCCCTCTCACAAACATATATTGACCCTGCATAAAAATTGACTCAAGGCTTTTGAACTCA